>CABHPR010154880.1:4481-26305 GCA_902168415.1 Peromyscus melanophrys | reverse complement strand
CACTAGCCATCAAGACAATGCTCCACAGACATGCCCATAGGGCAGTCTGAAGGAGGCAGTTTCTCAGTGGAGGTTCCCTCTTCCAAGGTTTGTGTAGGTTTACAAAAACCAACCGGCACTGGCCTCCCATGGCACCTGCACTCAAACGCACATATCCACACTAAGGCATCCACACATATATAGATAATTAAAAATAATAAAAATAAATCTTAAAAAAAAAACCCCACCCCACCCCGCACCCACCTTTCCGTCCACAGACTGTGCTGGCACAGGTGCTGTGACCGCTGTGAGCCCCACGGCCATCTTCTCTCCGGTTCCCTCTTCTCTGTGTCTACCTCACACGTGGCCTTCTGACCCCACTAACACCAGCCATTCTGCAGACTTGAGGCCAGGAGCTGAGACTCGAGAGATCTGAGGCTTTAAGCGCTTATTATCCCGACATCTCTGCTCTTCGGCAGAAGTACGCATCCCACTAGCTTTTATCTGGTAGAGCACAGGCTGTTTCTGCCCCGCGTCCTTCACTCAGAACTTTCACAGCTGCCTCCTGTGAATCCAAAAGGGCAAGCATGGGGCTGAGATAGTGAGGCTTGTCAGCTCAGAGCCATCCTGTGGCCTCCCCAGAGTAGTGGAGCCGGCCACCAGGCCCGCCTGAGCTTACAGGCCCAACCCAGAATAGCGAACAGGATTTGGGGGCAGCGAGGCCTGGTGTGCCTCAGGACCCACTCTGGCCCCATAGTCTCTGTCAACCATCCAGTCTGGCTTGGGTTCTGATGAGCAGTCACACCCCTTCCCTGGCTCCCACGTGTCACCTGCCACACTCCTGTGCTTGTTGAGAGGGCCACAGGAAGGGAGGCCATGGACAACCTTACGTGGGGACACAGGAGACTGGCCCAGACCTGGAGAATGACAGCAACCACAGCCTCCTCCTGACAGCATGTGTCCAGAAGGAAGAGCACCCAGAGCCTGAAGGGCCTCAGTTGCCACAGAGTGAAAATGCAGCCCAGGGGCTGGCCCTGCGGATCTGGAGGACTCCCCAGAACAAGGCTGCCCTTCTCTGTGTCTTGGTCTCAGAATGACCTCCGGGCCTCAGGGCCCAAGGTTTGTGGCCTGGAGCCCCCTGGTTCACCCCAGCTACCACTCTGCCCCTCCCCGTGGTGTTACCTGCACACTCATGAGTGGCTGAAGACATCACCCCAAGGCCAGAGGATATCACCGCAGACCCCATGCCCTTTGCCTCCTAGGAGAAGCCCGAAAGCAACCTCTGCTCTTGGTCACTTTTGAAAGAGGCTGAGTGACAGCCAGTGGCAGCAGAGTAATGACACTTCCAAGGTGGAGCCCATCTTTTATTTATTTAATCCAAACCATCCAAGTGAATTATTCATTCTTGTTTATGTAAGTCGCCGCACCACAGAAATAACAAGGCAGTTGAAGCACCCCAAATCAAATGATTGTTTCCAGGCTTTGGGCATCACCTCCTGCTTATCTCGTCTGTCTTTCCTTCCCGCCACTGGCCTCACCCTGAAGGAGGTGGCTTCTACTCCCAACCCAGTGGCAATAGGTGCTCCTCCTTTGCGGCCACAACCATGCCTGTGAGTGCCTGGCATGTGGCCAGAGCACTGCCTCTCCGTTCATCCCCAAGAAGCATACCGACCCTCCCCAGGGGCCCCCCAGGGGCCTAAGCCCCCCACCTGCCTCGGAGATCTGGACTACACAGAAGAGTCCATTTCCTTCCTCAAGGTCAGCCTGTGTTTGGTCCCAAGATTTAATCTTCCCCTTTGGGCGCCTGAACTCTATCAACAGTTACCGCAGTCTCTGATGGCTGGAACATCCCTGGGAAGTGTGGTTGGTGAATTTCTTCTCCCGCTGAAGGCTTTGTCTCCAGGAGAAGGAGGGGCCAAGGGATGCCAGGAAGAGTCTTGGGGTCAGGGCTGCCAATTAACCTTTCATTTTCGTAGTCTGATCACTCGATTAATCAAGGCTCTGGGCCTGTGTCGTGTTGAAGGGGCTCTCACTGTGGATAACAATGTCTGCCAAGGCCTCTGTGCTGGGTGATGGATGAAAGAGCCACAGGGCAGGGCCAGCAGCCAGGCGACAGCCCCACAGGTGAGTTTCTGCCTACAGGCTGGGTCTGTCAGGCCATTTCTCCTCATAGCCCCTGGTACTAGCATGCCAGCATACCAGAATCACACAATCTCAGAGTGTGATTTCTGCACTGGACTGTGATGGGCTGTACATTCTAGAATCCGAGGGACAGCGAAGGGAAGGGAAGCTCTGCTGGAGCCCCTTAGCTGCATGGCCCAGTGGTTATGCTCTTTGAGCCTCAGTTTCCTTGTTTGTGAAATAGGGGTGTGGCATGTTCACCTGGAGATGTGTGAATTTTCCTGGGGGACATTAAAAAAAATATATGTTCATTCTAGATAGGGCACCAACAACAGAACAATCCACCCAAGTCTGGGTTAGTAGAGCAATGAGTGTATTGGGGTTACTAACAGAAATGTGAGTGAGCAGTTCCTTATGTGAAGCGCCAGTGACTCAGAGAAGATGCAGTACCAAAAGGCACCCCCACCCCCCCCCCACCCCCACCCCACCACCCCCCGCCCAGCATTGGTAATTGCTCACAAAAGCTGCATTCCTGAAGCTTCCCGCGCAGCTCGCTGGCAGCTCGCTGGCAGCTCGGCCAGTTGGAGAGTCTCCTCTCCCTAGCAGTTGTTATTGCTTCTGGACCCTTAGAGGGCGAGTGGAGAATCTTAGGACTTTCTGAGCTTTCTGAGTTTTGGTTACTTCCCGGTCCCTGCGAGTTTTCCGTACTTACTGAGTCTTAAGGGGCCTCCTCCCAGAGGGAGTCCTTCAATTCAGAGAAAATGACAACCGCCGCCACATCACAGTGGCGGTATGGCTTTTGAGTTTATGCATTTGACTCAGGCTGGCCTCCAGGGATCGCCCTGGCTAGATCCTCAAGACGGTATCTGGGGACAGCCACATGCTACGCTGTCCTAGGAGATGGTGTGGAGACACAGAAGTGGCAGAGCTGAATGAGGTCTCAGCCTCCCTGGTCTCCATCTTCCTTGGGGTTGCTCAGAGCTTCTGGTTCCCACATGGCTCTTGTGGAAAGCAGGCTCCCTGCCCTCACTGATCTCTAGAAGCCCGTCCTATCTGTATGCACTAACCACCCTCTGGGTCTGTGGTGTGCAGGGCACAGGTTCATTCTCCTCCCTGCCTCAGGCCTGACCTAACATGCCTAATCTTTCCTTCCTCTCCTAATCTTTCACAGTAGGCCCATGAGGGATCTGCTCTGGGCCTGGTCCATGGAGCCCCTTGGATTCTGAGTTTCTCTTGACTTAGAGATACCTCTCCCCACACGCTGCTCAGGAGCACCCTCCTCAGAAGTGCTCAGTCTTCTCTGTATCCCCTGACCACATATCACAGCCGATGTTGACTAACCCCAGTCCCTCATAACAGTGAAGGGAGACCCATAGCACACCCTCTGCCTGAGCCTGATGGCCCAGGCCTGTGGGGATCCCCTTGTGAGCTCCATGCAGGACTTCCAGGAAGCGCCCAGCTCGAGACAGTCCCTGCGTGTGTGAGTGGAGCCAGGCTCGGTAATTAACTGGGGCGTAAATCAGGGCTTAATTACTCAGCAGGCACCTTGGGTGAGAGATTCATGGTAATTGTGTGTGCTCCTGGTGGCTTTGCGCAGCTGGCTTCTCCCTGAGCACCAGTAAACCATGGCGAGCAATTGGGGAGGTGGTGCTCTGCCCCGAATGATACTCCCAGAGACACATGGGAGGGTGGGGAGGAGGTTCTAGGCAGGGTTATCTGGAACCAAACCAGACCTTGCTGAGGAACAAGGAGGGTCCTTTTGGTCTCAGGTGGCCAGCGTGTGGACTTCCATCTACCTCTTTCTCTGAGTGCTCTGCACAGGACAAGTGACCAAGCCCAGGACAGAAGGAGCTCAGGCTGTAGTCTGGTGATGGTTCATTTTCCCAGAGTAGTCTGGGGACTCTGACCCTCAAGGCAGACATAGATCTCTGGTGCTTCTTTCTCCAGCAGGCTCTGCAACCTGCTGGTCAGCTGGGACCAGTCACCACCAAAGCATGACCAGTTGTCCCACAGAGCTTCCTAACAGTGGCCAGGGTGATGTTCTGTTAGGTGTTATCATTGTGCCAGCAGCGTGTCTAGTCACAGCATCGGTCTTTCAGAGTACTGTGTTTTGGGTTGGTTTTTTTTTTTAAGTACTGTTGTTAATATAGTGACTTCATTATGGCTGCCACCAGAAGGTCACACTGCTTCTCTGGCTCCTTGTCCTTTTTCTCCTGATTTCTCAGAGCTCACAGATGGGCACCAGCCTCAGGCATCCCCAGGCAGCAGGGACTCCAGTTGGGCCATGGTTCACCCTTGCCCTTCCCCTGGCCATCCTCCCTGTCACACTGGTGCCCAGTGACACTCACACCGTGCCTCCCTCCCTGCAGAGCTGCGCAAGCAAGTGGAAAGTGCCGAGCTGAAGAACCAGCGGCTCAAGGAGGTTTTCCAGACCAAGATCCAGGAGTTCCGCAAGGTGTGCTACACACTGACTGGCTACCAGATCGACGTGACCACCGAGAGCCAATACCGCCTCACCTCCCGGTACGCCGAGCACCAGTCCGACTGCCTCATCTTCAAGGTAGGCAACACTGTGTGCGCATCATGCCAGTTCCTGCAGCCGCAGGCAGCTCTCCCCCTAACTTGGAGGGAAGTCAGTGCCAGCCTTGGTGAATGAGTCATGCGCTAGAGCAGCTCCATGTCCCCAAGGCATGGTCTTCCATGGCAGGAGGGGACACGCTGGCCCCTTGGTCTTCACTCTTGATCTGGGGTCACTTCCACTTGGCTTCCTTTAATTTGTATTCCATGAGTCTCTGCCAAGCTCCGCCCACTGGGTTGGGGCACTTTGGCCTTGTCCAGAGGGAGAAGGTGCCCAGAAGATGGTGAGGAGCATGGCAGGCACCTTGCTGCCAGACTTCTGGCTGTGGCACAGCCCATGAAAGGGAAAGGACAAGCTGTGTGTGCCAGCTACTCGGTGGTCAGGCCAGAGGTACCAAAGCTGATCCCATAGGTAGCTGGGTAAGCCCTGCAAGCTGGGGAAGGGGCAGTGGTCTTCAGGAAGCATGCACCTGTTGGAGTCTCATGTACAAAGTGGGCACCTGAGGAAGGATCCTTCTTAATTGAAAGAGGAGCAGCATATCCCTGAGGGAGGGTGCTTGGGACATGGCCTGGTCAGACATGGGCACAAGTTCTCAGAGTAAGCAGGTCCAGCAGAAGTGAAGTTGTTCCATGGTGAGAGTGGAGTGGTGTAACTGGAAATCTGGGGTTGCAAGGGCTTGTTCATCACTGGCAGCACCCTTACTTCCTGTCCCTGGGATGGTGTTAGGGTACCAGCATGGCACATGGCCCTGGTGTGGCCTGTGATCCCAGTGTTGTGTGTGGCTGTTTGGGGAAGAGTCTGGTCAGTAGCTGTGGGTGGTCATCTCAGAGGGTGGCCAGTCCATTCTGCATCACGTGTGGTTGGGCCACTTATGATGTCTGTAGCCAGGCTGTCTGTGCCCTGCAGAAACAGGAGCCAGATTCCATTTCCATAAAAACTATGCCCAGCGTGACCTACGTATGTTAAGGAGAATTTCACAGAACAATAGTTCCTGTTTGTCATTTGTCCCATGACTCGTTTAGCCTTGTTCCCATCCGTCTGTCTATCTGACCCCTTTCATGGGACGCTGCCCATTGTGGTGGTCAGAGGCACATCAGGCGCAACTTCGTGGTGTATCTCTGAGACTTTCTGGATTTCTCAAATTACATCCATCCATTTTTTTACACTTCTTAGCACTCTCAAAACCTTTGACTAAGTAAATAAATATTTGAACGCCCAAAGTCTCTAAGTCAGTAAGCTATCAGAAATGTATTTCTTCGCTTCTGTGTACCTTTGAATAACTCAGGATCACTGATGGGTATTTAATTTAATACAGTGTAGGGATTCCGTGTGTGTGTGTGTGTGTGTGTGTGTGTGTGTGTGTGTGTGTGTTAAAGATTATTAAATGAAGATGCACTGAGCAGCTGTCACTATGAACACATCACTTACATCGGTGTTTGTAGACAAGGTCTAATTTGCATTCCAAAGTATTCTAGGTCTTTTATTTTGTTCAGTTCTTTGGTGGTATGAGAATGGAGCCTAGGGCCTCCTGCATGCTAGGTAGGCAGGCCCTCTGCCACTGAACCATTCTCCCAGCCTCTCTGGAGGCCAGGCAGGTACTCTGTTCTCCTTTTACTTTCTATTTAGAGACAGGGACTTACTGAGGCGCCCATGTTAGCCTTGAACTCTGTCTGTAGCTCAAGTTGGCCTTAGATTTGCAATCTTCCTGCCTCAGCATATACCCCGAGGTCCTATGGTATTCTGTTTTTAGAGTTGTTGAAAGCATGGTGTGTATAACCAGTTCTCGGCCAGGCCAGTTAAGGCTGCATAGTGAGAACCTGTCTCAGAAAAGCTGAAGTCACTTCGGCCCCTGCCCGAAAGGTAGACATAGTCATCACGGTGCTGCTTGGCCCCGTCACCCTGTCCAGCTAGTTCCCGTCTACTCAGGTCTAGGTGTCCTGCCCACCTTCCTTCTGTCACAGGCCCACTTGTGGTGGCCTCCTGGCTGTGTGTGAGATCAGCCACATCCCTGGTCCTGTTGCTAGCTTTGACTTTTGTGCACTGCCAACCCCAGCCTCTGTAGCACACAAGGGAATGAGGGCGAGAGTAGCTGCTTACTGTACCTGGTACACACTGTCCTCACTCCCGCAGTTCCTTACTTGCCCACCTAGGCGGATGAGGTGTGCCTGCCCGCTCTGTCTCGTTTCTCTGCCCACCAGCTGTCCTTGGAGTTGCCTGGCCAACCACACAGTCACCATTCTCCAGACATCAGTGGGTCAGATCCAAGGGGTACTTGGTAACAGCAGCACAGCCAGGCAGGCGCCTGCGTTCAACTTGGGACTCAGAAGCAGGCCAGCCCTCCTCCACTCTAGACAGCTCATTCAGTGTGGCAGAAGAGACAAGGACCCATGTGGCCTGCCGGTGGACACCACCTCCAGCCGGTGTGGGTTGAGCCTGTTGAGAAGCCTCTCCAGGACTCCTGGCTACACCCAGGGCTCAGAACCACCTCAGCATGGAGGTGGTCAGTCTAACCACCGGAGGGCCTCCCTCAACACCTGGCATCTGACAGGTCACAGAACGTATGCACATTCTGAGACACAGTGGAAGTTGTGCTGTGTGCTGGCTAGGTATGTGCTGGTGTGTTGCTCTGGTCACTAGTCAGGGTCCTTGTCACGTGGTGGCCAAACAGGTGCAGAACTTGTTATGTGGTCGCCTGGTGAAGGGGCTGTCTTGTGACCTTAGTAGAGAGTTGGGTGGTGGCTTATATTGCAGAGAGAACACAATTACATTGTGTCCCTCTGGCAGCCCTGGAGTGGATAAACTCTTCCTTGTACCGTTTTTTCTTTGTAAGAAGACACATATGTGTACATGTTCATGAGCATGTGTGTACACCTGTGTGTGTAGGGTGGAGGCCGAGGACACCTCCACCTGCTCTCTATAAGAACCATCCATCTTAGATAGTCTCTCCCTGCCCTGGAACTTGCTAAGCAGGCTAAGGCTAAGGTAGTGAGCCAGCAGGCCCCAGGGCTCACCTTTTTCTTCCTCCCTGGCCTAGGATGAAGTGTGCCAACATGTCTGGCTTTTCCACATGGCTCTAGGGGTTGGACTGGGGTCCTGGTGCTTGTAAGGCAAGTACTTTACCAATGGGACTGTCTCCCCAGCCTTCTAGGTTTACTCGATAGAGGGGCAGCTGTCTGTCCCCCACAGGGTCTGAAGCAGCCACTGGAGTCCCCCATTTGCCCCACTCAGTCTCTTGTGGCCCACCCCTCTGTACCAAAGACAATGAGTGTTGTGGGCAGTTCAGCGAGAGACTAGGAAATGTTTCTTGCCGGCTGCTGGGCTCTGGCTCTTTCTTTCTCCAGAGCCTCCTCTTGGCCTGGTCCAGCAAGCATGGCCTTGAGCCTGCCCCTCCTTGTACCTGGCCCTTCTAGCTTAGAGATTTCTGTCCCCACGACCCCACTCTGTCTATCCAGCTGTGGAAAGGAGTGCAGGAACTCCCCGCTGGACACACCCTGTCCTTGGAGCACTGCAGTGTGAGCTGATGCTGGCCAGCTGCCTGCTTCCGCATCTGCTCCCGCATCTGTCAAGTGCTGATCATTACAGGTTCTGCTGGCCCTGCGGGACCCTGTGAAGGTGTGGATCACCTGAGGATCCCTGTTAGGTGACCTGCCCTCCTGTGTGCTGCCTGTGATGACACCAGGGTCTTTTCTGCTGCTGTCTCTGGCAGAGCCTTAAAGCAGTTCCCCAATGCTGGGGCATTGTTCACAGTGGGCAAGCCAGCCAGGTGAGTCTCAAAGAGAGAGGCAAGATCCCAGGCACAGGCTACTCCCCGCCCCACCCACCCGTCTCCCCTAACAGGGAACATGGAGCCCTGGCAGCAATCTTAGAGTATTTCTGGGCCACTGGATCACCTGTGTCTGCAGCTTCCATGTTCTCCATGGCCAAGGCTCTTCCTAGGATAGAGGCTCCTCTGGGCCAAGGGCCCACCCAACCTTGAGAAATCCCCCTGTCCAATGCAGTACCAGCAGGAATACACTGGGTCTATGGAGCCCTCCAGCAGGAAGTCTCTCCCCAAGACTCTAGGGCTGGGTCGGCCCCATCCCATCCCATCTTTGGCCATTCTATACCCTCTGCAACTCTGTGAGAGCTGGAGCAGCTGTGGAACCCTCATCTGCCAGCCAATGCCTGGCTAGGAGAGAGGGCGCTCCCAAGACCTATTAGAGATGGGTGAGAGAAGAGGAACGATGGATAGGGACCAGGCAGGAGGCAGGCTGACCCCCGTACCCAGGGCATGACCAAATCAGGCTCAGGCAAGCTCATGGTGACTTCCGCTCATTTTCTTTTCGCCCCAAACAACTTCCAGGCAGGAGGGGTCTACAGCAGAGTTAGAAATAGCTGGGGCCTGCTTCCAGCCAAGCAGGTTCTGCCAGTGTGTGCTGGGATAATTGAGGGTTGGCTCACAGTCCCACATGGCTCCGCTTCCCTTCCCAGCCTGGACCCAGCCTCTGCCGTGTGTGGGTGGCAGAGCTGCCTCCCAAGGCTGCTGTGTGGGGGAAGGCAAGAGCTCAGCTCCAGCACGCAGTGGGAGCCTGGCATCTTGCCCACTCCCCCTCACCCAAGAGGAGTTAGACCCCAGAATCTCCGGTTTCATTGAAAAGACCTGAACCTGGAGGCAGTGGCCTACCAAATGTCCCCAACTGTCCTGGTTTGATCTCATCCCCTGTGGTTCACCAGGACCCTCTGCCCAGAAGGAAAAGCTCCGGTCACAGGAGTGAGATAGTAAAAAACAAGAAGCTGGACAGCAGCAAATAGAATTGTCTGCAAAGCCCATGAGATGCAGGTGGCCTTGACCTTGAGTCCTCTTCCTCCATGCCTGTGACCACTCCACAGTCCACTGTAACCCAGGGCTTGGAGGAACTGTCAGGGCCAGCCAGAGGCAGACCTGGATTCTGGGATCGTGGGGACCCTGCTGACTGTATCTTGGCCATTAGCACAAGTTCCTGATCTGGGCAGCAGGATTGTACAACCTAAGGGGCTTGTTGGTGGAGGAGGGAGAGCGCATGTATATATAAAAGTATTAGTCCGTGCCTTCATCCATGTGGCTGGGCCCAGCTTATTACATGGGTGCTGGGCATCAAACCCAGGTCCTCATGCTTATATGGCGAACAATTTTACTCCAGCCTCCTCTCTTTTGTTTTGCTTTGTTTTTTTCTTTATATAAGGTCTCACTATAGCCCAGGCAGGCCTTGACCCTGAGATCCTCCTGACTCTGCCTAGACTTCCAGGGTTACAGGCAGTGGTCACCCTACAAGTGCCATCATGGAGTCTTTCCTTTTCACTGATACGTTTTTCCAGTCAGAGACCTAAGCCAACAGTCACGCCATCATCAGGGCTCTGCGGACAGTACACCAGCTGCCATTATCTCCCTGTGCCAGCAGCAGGGCTCTAGGCCAGTGGCTGGACCATTCCTAGCTTCCTGTTCCTCCCCAGCAATGCTGGTTCATAGCGCTGGGTCACAACATTTCTGTTGGAATGTGTGTTGTGGGCTCAACACCACCAATGGGAGGTCTGGTTCGACTCGCAGTGTGACCATGTCACCCCTTACAGGGACTTTGTGCCTAGGGCACTGTGTGATATTTCCTCAGATAGAAGCTGCTCGACCCACCTGCCTCCCAGAGCTGCTCCCACCCATCCCCCTGCAGCCTGGCATCCTGCGGTGGGCACTTCCTCAGGCGTGTACCCAGCCTCGGCACAGGCATACACTACCTGTGTTATTGTGATTCCGCCTGCCGTGCTCTTGCGGAAGCGGACAGAGCCCACACGAAGAGGAAAGAGCAGGTGAGAAGACAGCCAGCCTCTGCACACCTGCACCCACAGCGCAGGGCTGCCAGAGACTGCAGGTGTGCGCACAGGAAGAGGCAAGTTTCACAGAGTCCAGTAGCCAGGGCCCTTCAGCCCTTCAGAGTGTGAGCCCTGCTGGGTGGGTCACCAGAGAGCCTGGTTCAGTTTCTTCATCCACAGGATGACCGTGCGAAGGTTAGGTTCTTCAGAGAGCTTGGGTCTCTTTCCTTTTGTTTCCTAAGTAGACTTCTTAGAGGAAGGGACCAGTTACCTGGGAAAGCCCGGTACACAGCCCAAGCCAGCATTGTCAGATCCCTCTGGAAAAGGCGTCACTGCCCAATCTCTAGGAGCTCAGCCCTGCTGCTGTGGACAGGCAGAACAACGAGGTGGCCGTGTTTCAATAAAACTGTATTTATGGCACCAGGCTCAGATTTGATAGTTTCTACAGTGCACCAAGTATTCTTGTTGAAAACTAACACTAATGTTTGCAGACTAACAGCAGGTTTAGAGAGAAGTTGAGGGTAAAATAAGGTTCTCTACGTCCTAACCTGTACACAGTTCTCTACACCGCTGACCACTCTTGTTCACGCGTGGCCTGGCAGTGCAGTCCCTAACCCGCCCTGTCCGGTTGCTGGGAGCTGGGAAGTCTGCTGAGGGAATAGTTTGCTGATGGTTTGTGTGAATGCACTACAATGGGTGCCACCACTGTGGGGTCCCACAGAGCAGCTCCCCGTCTCTAAGTCCTCCCGTATCCGTCATCCCCCAGCTCCTACAGATCTCCTGCCCATCATGCTGCCATTTCTGGGATGTCCCAAAGGTGGGACCGTCTGTGCGCCTTTGTACACTGGATTCTTTCACTTAGCTGCATTCACTTGAAATTCCTCCAGGTCCTGGGCTTGATTGCTCATTTGTTTTGATTTTTGCAGGACTAGAGATACAACCCAGGGTTTCGTTCATGTTAAGCCAAATGACACCCCTGAACCATGTCTCCCAGCCCCTCCCTGAGGAATTCTAGGCAGGCACTCTACTACTGAGCTACACCCCAGCCCCTCACTGGGGGATTCTAGGCAGGGGCTCTACCACTGAGCCACACCCCAGCCCCTCACTGGGGGATTCTAGGCAGGTGATCTACCCCTGAGCCACACCCCAGCCTCTCACTGGGGGATTCTAGGCAGGTGCTCTACCACTGAGTTCGACATCCAGCCTTTAGTTTTTTGAGATAGAATGTCACCGTGTAGCCAGGCTAGCCTCAAGCTTGTCATCTTCTCTCCTGTGGGTCACCACACTTGGCCTGCTCATTTCTCTCCATCACTGGTATTTGTCTATACCAGAAGTGTTGAGTCCATTTGCCTACTGAAGGACATCTTCTGTGCCCAGTTTTGATTCATTATAAATAGGCTCCATGACAGAAAACTTTCAATGCTTTCTTGACAGTTTAATAATGTCAAAGTCACTGCAAAGTGACTTGGCCCTAAGTCAGTTGATGCAGAGTCCATAGTTTGACAGCCTCCACTCCTTTATCAGGAGCACTCCCCCTTCCACGTCTGCACACCAAGGTCCACCAGATGTGCAGCTGAGGTGGAGCCTTACTGGAAAGCAAAAACGGCCTTGGGGATACCATCATCTCCTGCTTTGCTTCTTGACACATTCTCACACACACACACACACACACACACACGGCCTCTGTCTGGTCCCCTAGGGCTTCCCATATGGTGCCTGCTTCTGAGAAATCAGAAGAATAGGGTCAGAAAGTGATGGAGATGACATGGGTCCCAGTGGGAACCCCTGTGCTTGAGTATGCGCTTCAGCTATATGCTCTGTGTCAGTGTTTGAGGAGTGGCTTCCTGCCCTTCCCCTGGCGCCCAGTGGTCCCTGACAGCCCCAACACTTCCTCAACCAAGTGCACACAAGCTGCGGTAGTTCCTTTCTCGTTGCTGTGACAGAGCACTAACAGAGGCAGCTGAAGGCGCGAGAGAGGGATGTAGCTGGGCTCACAGCTTCAAGTGATACCGTTGGTCATGTAGAGAAGGCATGGTGTTGGGTGCCTCTGGCCATAGTGGCAAGAGTGTAGATGGCTTCTCCCCACATCTTGGTGGATCAGGGAAGCAGAGCCCAGGCTGGAAGTGGACTCAGGTAGAGCCATCAAGGTGTGGCTCAGTGGTAGAGCACCTGCCTAGAATCCCCCAGTGAGGGGCTGGAGTGTGGCTCAGTGGTAGAGCACCTGCCTAGAATCCCCCAGTGAGAGGCTGGGGTGTGGCTCAGTGGTAGAGCCCCTGCCTAGAATCCCCAGTGAGGGGCTGGGTGTGGCTCAGGGGTAGAGCACCTGCCTAGAATCCCCCAGTGAGGGGCTAGAGTGTGGCTCAGGGGTAGAGCACCTGCCTAGAATCCCCCAGTGAGGGGCTGGGGTGTGGCTCAGTGGTAGTAGCCTACAACCTCCCCATGTCTCCATGTCCCACAACCTCCCAAGATAGTGCCACCAGCTGGGGACCAGGTGTTCAAACAAACAAGCTTGTGGGGAGCATTTCATATCAAACTGTAACAGGCTGGACTGTGTGAAAGAACCACTTCCTGGTGCCCCTTGCGAACCATGGGAGTGGTTCTGCACCCCTGAAGGCCCTAGGGTGATGTTGGGCTGGAAGTAGGCAGGACCAGATGTTGAGACCCTCAGTGTACAGGCCCTGCTTGCTTTCCAACCTCTCACAGCCCATCAGTGGTAAACACTTGGGTAGCAAACACTTGCTGGATATTGTGTGCCAGGCAATAACTGGGCCATAGACTGAGCCCCAGGCCCTCCTTTATACTACATCTCGTGGCTCTGATCACCAGCTGCTGCCGTCAAAGGCCTTAGAGCAGAGCATGCCAGCTCCTGTTTATAAGTTCGGTGTGGTGTAGCCCCTCAGTGCCTCTCCCTATGGGGCCGCAGTTTTCTTCACTGGCTACCATTCTTAGCAACCCGGTGCTCACTGCTCCATGATGAGATCAGGCTGGGCATCTGTGGCCATGGCTCCTGCCAAAGAGGTGTACATTGGCTAGACGAGGGCCTGCACCCAGCTGGGGTACGTGGGCACGGGCTGAGATTTGCTCAGGGTTTATCACTCCCCGATGAAGCTTTCGCATTTCCACTGTAGTGTAGACGTGACCTTCATAGCTGCCCTGCCTCTTCCTTTCCAAGCGGCCTTGTAAACACACAGAGCAAATTTGCCTGCCTGCCTGCCTGCTCCCTGCATCCATCTCACACACATCAGCCATGATGCTCCAGGTTCCCGGGGAGGGATGGCTGCTCACAGAGGAAGCTCTGAGAGTCTTGCTGCCTTGGCCCAAAGTCACCCACCAGTGCCCTAAAGGAACCTCAGCCTGTGAGGTGTTCCTAGTCCAATGGGTGAAGAGTGCTACAGGCTAGGGAGGATTCAATCTAGGCAGAGGGGGGAAGGTCCCGCTCTCAGAGACAGCATCGCCTTGGTTCTGCTGTTGTACACCTAGGAACAGTGTGTCTATGCTGGCAGGTAGGACCTAAGTTACGCGCCGCCCTCAGCTCTTTGTCATCAGTGGAAGGAAATTGAGTCAGGTCATGGGACAAGTAATAGGAACAAAGTTGGGGATACCAGGTAGACATAGACATGTGTCCTTTAGGACAACTCAGGAAGCAGGAACCAGTGCATCCCACCCCAGGGCAGTACGTTGTCAGGCTCACCCATAGCCTCCCCTTCCTGGCTCAGCCTGTGTCCAGCCTCTAGATACCTGCAGCCTCCACTCACCCAGCTCACACCTGGTGTTCACACTGTGGGTATGAACTAGAAAGCCCTAGTAACCCGTCTGTCTTCCTCCATAGCACAGTGTTGTGGACAAAGGCTGTGGAAGGCAGGCAGGGAACAGAGGGCCTGAGAAAGAGACAGACAGCACAACCACCCCAACTTCCTGGAGTGGGCATGGAGGGTAGGCTTAGGTTGTGGGCACCTAAGGAGCCTCTTGTTAGAGGCCCTTAAGTGTTCTGCGTGCAGGAGAGATCACTACCACCAGGGGCCAGCTCAAGGGTCCTGCCTCTGACTCAGGCAACCACAGACAAGCCCTGATCCTCCACCTCGCCATTGCTCCCGCCGTGTTCTGCCCTTCCCCTGCCTGATGCCGTGGTTCCCACCATGATCCTCCTCCTACCTTCTCTCTCTACCCTGCTGTGGCTCACCCCGGCATGGAAAGTGCTCCCCTAGTCTCAGTTGTTTGGTCCTCACAGCCATCTTCCTGGACAACCAGAGTGAGGGGCTGAGTGAGGAACAGTGGGGTCAGTAAGAAACACAGCGATTTCTACCTGGGGCTCGTCCCTGGTGGGGCAGCCAAAGCCAGGGGACACAAGGCCTTCTTTAGTACTGGCTGTTATTGGTACTGCTGTGGGAGTGGCAGTGCTTACAGAGTGGAACTGTCCACCCCGCCACCATGCCAGCATGCACACAGCAGGGCAGACCTCCCAGCAGTGCCCATGCCCTGGACGCTCCAGGCTCACGTTCTAGTCAGGCGTTCCTGCTTCTGCAGGTCATTATAGAACTTCTTCAGATGTCACCAGATCTAGGAGAACATCCTGAGTGGCCAGAGTCAGGAACGAGGTGGGTTAACAGAGATGGGAAGGGATGTGTTTTAGGCTGCTGGGGTGAGGGTACAGAACCTTGGGCATTTCCAGCAGCAGCTGGGACACAATGGATTGTGTGACACTGATGGGTCTCCACTCTGGCGAGGGTCTCCTGCTAGCCCAGGTATCCTGGAAACTGCCCCCCTTCTTCCCCACCCCCTCGGCATTCATAGGATCATGGAGACCCTGGGTGTCCCCAGAGACCTCATCTGGTCTCTTTTCTTTATTTTGCAGATACGATGAGTTATGGGGCAGGGTGGGGTGTGACTGTCGAGTCACTCCCAGGAGGCATTGTGGGACCCAGACGGAACACAGTCCCTCTTCACAGCCGTGGAAGAGCAGGGAAGGAGTGCTAGAGGAACCACAGACCTCTGGGTGTGGTTTACGTGACCCATCTGGTAGCCCACCCTCCGTGCACTGCGTGGCTGGACAGTTTTACCTGTGCCCAGTTTACAGAAGGCAAGGACTTGCAGTTAGGGCTGCTGTCTTGGGAGCTGTCCACTCCCATGGTGCTGAAGCCAAAATCAAAGATGGGGTCCTGAGCCTGGGAGCCTGTCCCCACAGCCTCCCACCCAGTTGAACATTATCCCGGGTACAAAGCCTCTGTTGGTCACAGCTCTCATCTGTGGCCTTCTTAAAGACGTCACTGCTAGAAGGGCACCATCTGAGGAGAGGCTGCCCTATGGGTTTGTTCTTTCTCAGCTTGGAGCTTTGTGCAGACGTCTCTGGGGTGACACTGTCTCATTGCTCTGCCCTGTACCACATGAAGCCTGACCAAGGGAGGAAGAAGGGCCCTTCGGACCCTGTGTGTGGGCAGTTCAGCCAGAAGTGGGTGATGGGCAGCTGTCTCAACAGGGCTGGGGGGGGGGGGCGGGCAGAAAGAGCTGGGTGGAGGAGGCAGTGCACCGCTGTCACACCCCCCTTTCCCCCCTGACAGGCAATCAGGCCCATTCACAGGCTCCTGTTGGCAGAGGCCAGCTTCTGGAGGCTTCCTGTCTGCCGAGATAACAATGAGATCTAGATAGACACTTTAATTTGAATTTGCCTTTTTGGGTCCCCTGAATTTCAAATGGAGTTGTTAAGAACGCACACTGACTTCAAAACCTGCCTCATTCCTTCAGTCGAGTTGGCTGAGCTTACCAGGCTCTGGGATCTCAGCGGTGCAGGAGGCAGAGTCATTCTGTTGGATATGCAGTGCCCCTGAGACCCCAGCAGCGGACACACTCATTCTCAGGCTGGGGCTCATGTTCAAGAGCAGTTCCCAGGCAGGGATCGCTGGGTTTGTGTAAGAGCTGACCCTCAGCCAGCGGCACAGGACAGGGAGGCCAGTGAGCGTGGCTGAAATTGCACAGGTGGGCGAAGAATGAGTTGATAGGGCAGAGTAAATGCTGAACTCCCTGTGGCAAGAGGGGTTTGAGGAGAGACCAGTAGATCTGGGTGGGGCGGAGTGTCAGCTTCCACACCCCCTCCAAACAGCCATCTTCTTCCAGGGTCAACAGCCATATTCCCGAGAGGCAGCACAGTCCAGAGGAGCAAACTGGTTTTGTTTCTAGCAGTTTGTGCAAAGGCTTTGTGGTCAGGGAGGCTTGGGCATCCTCAGAACTGAGTCAGAGCACTAGGGATGAACCCGGAGTGTGGGTTCATTCCCACGAGCCCTGGGAATCCATTCCAAAGCATTTTAAAACGTTATTGGTGATGAGATGGGGCCGTCCAAGGATCTTGGGCTAGCCTGTTCTCAGATCACCTTTCTTTCGGTGTAGCTATAACCTCTGCATACATAAATGCCCTGGAGTTCCAGAGGCTGAGGCAGGAGGATTGCTGCAAATTCAGGTCTAGTTTGACCTGCATAGTTCAGGCCAGCCTTACAGAAAGACTTGGTTTCCAAAAAAAGGATAAGGAGCTAGGATGAGTTAACTCAGTCAGTGAAGTACAACCTGAGTTCAATTCCCAGAACCCATGTTTTTGTTATTGCACATGCTTTTAATCCCACCACCAAGGAGGCAGAGGCAGGTAGATCCCTGGGGCTCACTAGCCAGCCTAGACTAATCAGAGAGCCCCAGATCCCAGTAAGAGACCTTGTCTCAAGAAACGAAATGGATGGCTCCTGAGGAGAGACATCTGAGGTTTCCTCTGGCTGCCACATGCACATACACACATGTGGGGGGATGGGGGTCTGTGCCCACTGAAGTCAGCAGAGGGTGTGAGCTCCCCTTAGGGCTGTAGTTACAGGCTTTGTGAACCACCTCTTGTAGGTGCTGGGAACCGAACTCTGGTCCTCTGAGAGAGCAGCAAACTCTCCTAATCTCTGAGCCATCTCCCCAGGCTCCTGTAGAACTTCTGTGTAGAGGTGGCCTGTGGGCCAGAGGTGGCCCTGCGCTGATGGTTTGCAGAGCCTGCTCTGGACTCACAGTATGCAAATGAACAGCCCAGGCTCCCTATAAATAGCATCACAGCACTTAGCAGATAGAAAGCAGCAGCGACTCCAGGCTTCTCACTTACGTGTAACTTCTGTCATGCCTCCATATTATTAGTGTACTTTGGAGAACCCATTATCTTTTAAATCTTTTATTCTTTTTTTAAATTTTCTACATTTAAATGCTTCACAAACACCTTTCAAATGTGCACACACACTGACAGTCCCGCACCACCCTGCGCCAATCTTCGCTCTTCTGCAGGAAGACCCTCCTTACCGTTGCTCATGGGTGGGTCTCCAGCAGCCCCTCCCCCACTTATCCAAAACACTTTTATTTCATCTTCACTTTGACTGGATCTGTGATGTGTGCTGACAGTTTTGTTTTCTTTCAGCTTCTTGACTTTTTCTTTTTCCTTTCTCATTTTTCTGTGAGAAATCCGCTCACAACCTCACCCTGCTCCTTACACATACTGTGGTTCTTTCGGCAGCTGGCTTTATGGTTTCTTTGTGTTTATCTTGTTTATTGTTCATCCAGCTCCTCGGGTTCATGCATTTAAAACTGAGCACACTTTAACGATTTCAAGCCAACTGTGGTGGCACAGGCCTGTAATCATAGCTACTTGGGAGGCTGAGTCAGAGGGCTATCTGGTTGAAGACCATCTACAGCTACAGAGTGAGTTCAGGGCCAGCCTGAGGAACTTAGTGAGACTGTTTCAGAATAAAAAGCAAGGGGCTGGTGAGCTGGCTCAGCAGATAACGTTGTTTGCCTCCAGGCATGAAGACCTGACTTGGATCCCCAGGACCCCCGTGTGGTGGAAAGCACTGACTGCTAAAAGTTGTCCTGTGACCTCCATGTGTGCGCCATGGCACTTGTGCCAGCCCAATAAGTAAATCAGTAACGTCACTTTAAAAAGTAAATGAAGTGTGGTTCAGTGGTAGAGCACTTGCCCCGCTAGAGAGGGACTGGGGAAGGGCCCCAGTAGGACAGTAGTACCTACGTAGACTCCACTGGCAAGGCCTTGGGGACGTGGCTCAGTGATAAAGCACTGGCATGTATGCAGCCCTGGATTCCGTTCCACACCCCCAAAGAGTAGTAAGAAGAAATCGGGGGAGATGGGGCTACTGCACCTTCACGTATTTCCCACACCTCTCTTAACTCCTCCCATGCTCCAGGTCCACACAGCTTTGGTTGCTTGGCACCCACATACTGCTGTTGAATCATCCTTTCCCATAGTCTTCTGTGTTTCTGATGTGATCTTGGTTGTTGACCTTTCCTTCTGGAGGGGCTGATCTGCTATTAATCTCACTCGGTGGTGTTTTCATTCCAAATACTGTTGGTCATGTTTCAAGGATCTTATGTGGTTGAAGCCAGGCCTGGTGGCACAGGCCTATAATCCCAGCACTCATAGCCTGAGGCCCGAGGAATCTCAAGTTCAGGGCCAACCTGGTCTACATAGATGACCCTGCCTCAGGGCTGGGGAGATAGCTTAGCCAGTCAAGTTCTTGGGGACCAGAGTTTGAACCCCAGAAACCATATGTTTTAAAGAGCCAGGCATTGTAAAAAGCCCTTGCCATGCTGGTGCTGGGGAACCAGACAGAGGTGGTCCCCTGGGGCTCACTGGCCGGCTAGCCCAGCATATATGGTATAGTTCCAAGCCCATGAGATACCCGACCTCAAAAATCGAAACAAAAGGCTCACTTGGCTCCTTCAGTCTCTAGTGATCTGTTGCTTTATAAGAAGATACCCCCAAACTTACTACCTTAACAGAAATGCTGTTTGGGTTTGGGTCTGTATCCTTATCCCGCCCCTCCTCCTCATGGCCTCTTCATCCACTCCATCTCTAGCACCTTCTCTCCCCTCCCCTGTCTCCTTGAGCTCAGCCCCATCTAGATGACCTCCCCCCAGCAGCCGCTGTTTACTGGGGATTCCAAACTCTTTGTCAGTGGTTTGTGAACCTCTCCTAACTGGTATGAGCAGGTGGGCCCTGGGCTTTGATGCCAGAACCCATGCCCTGCACTGTATTTAAGGGCTGAGCCTTGTGGCTCTCAGGGACACAAGAGCCAGGCACATGCCAGGCAATGCTTGGGCCAGGTGTTGGTGACAGTCAGGCCACCCTGCTCAGAGCTCTGTACTGCAGCTTAGCACGTAAGCTCCACCACACGCTGTCATCCCGAGGTGAGGCCTGGTCACCAGGCTGGGTCTCTAACACTTCCCAGGCCAAGTATGGCAGAGGAGATGGGAAGGGGGTGAAGGCCAGCCCCACTGCTTCCTCTTAGCAGCTTAATGCTGAACTTCTCCAGCCTATACTGGTTGTCAGCATGGGCCTGGCAGGTATCCCACCCTGCACAGAGACCTAGCCATGCAGAGGCCAAGGCAAGAGCAGGCCTTGGGCCCTTGAAATCACCAGGCAGGACTGTGGGCTCCCGGCTCCCCTCAGCAACTGTGAGTGGTGACGGTGCTAATTGATGATTGTAACTCATTACAAACTCACCATAATTAAATTACCCATCGATGCCTGGGAGATTAATGGCACAGCCAGGTTACGGCGCAGTTGCATTTAGTCTTAACTCACGTTCCAATGTTTTGTTAAAGTCCCTGTGATGGTGGGAGCTGGAGGGTGGGAAAGGTTGGACCTCTGCATCCCGTGTGGCACAGGCTCATCCCAGAGGACTCCCTGGAAACTAGGGAATTTGAGACTGGCCCTGCCCTCCAGAGACAGGGTGAATTGGTGAGTCAGAAGCATGTGCCAATTGAGCACTGACCTGCTTCCGGCTGCTGCTGCTCTTAGGGTCATACAAACCAAGAGTGTTCTTCTGTGCTCAGTCTTCTCATGGAGATTTTCCACACATGGCCACAGGTCAGCAGCAATGGTCCCCTTTGCTAATTTAAGTGCTTTTGACTCACTGTAGTGACTCCTGTGTGTTCCCAGGAGCTTCACTGTACAGTGTCCAGGAAGCCAGTGTGATCACTGTGTGGTGCAGGGGTATCAGGTATGCTGGGATAGGGACTCAGTATGTGGACTATCAAATGTGCTAAGGGGCCACCATGCTTCATATCTCACGTACTGGGACTTGGGCGTACAGGGTATCCAGTGTGCCAGAGGATCAGTGTGCAGAACACCAAATGTGCTGAGAGCTACTATGCTTAATCTCTAACTGGCAGTCATCAGCACTGTGTAGGGTAGATGGTGTGCCCTAGTGGTGTACTAGGGCTTCCAAGGTCACTGTGTAGGTGTCAGGTGGGCTGGGGGGTCACAATGCAGGTCGGTGGGAGCAAGTGGAGCGAGTCACCATGAAGTATCCAGTGTGTTGCTGCTCTGAGTATCTAGCAGGCGGGGGGAGGGGGAGGGAGGGCTACTGTGTAGAATTTGGTCTTTTGGGACATTGCTGTTCAGAGTACCAAGTGTGCCAGGGTTTGAGTCACTATAGAACAGCAGATTTGCAGGGAGCCACACTGCCAGCCCCGTGGCCACAGGCATTTGGACTTTGGTGAACCTGGTGCCAGGAGCCACTCTGAGCTGCAGGAAAGGACAACTTGGAACAGATGACTGCACTCAGTTTCTGTGTCACCCACCCACGGCTGCCACCTCAGAAGGCGTGGGCAGTTCCCACAGAGTGCTGGCTGGCTCCCAGTCACCGATTGTAGAGATATCACAGTGTGAGACCTGCCTTCCTCTCCCTCCTTCGAGCTGTGGGCAGTGCTGGTCAGCTGTGCTCTTGCCAGCTTGGCGGTCCACGCTGCTGGAAGCTTTTCTGGGAGACACCACAGCCTTGCTCTGCTGAGGCAGCACCTCCGCATCAGTCCCTGCCTCCTAGGAAGAATGCTGCCATGCAGAGACAAGCCAGGCCTCCTTCGGATGGCCCTACCCCTACAAGGGCCACAGTGACCCAAGGCAGACGCTGGACGTGCTCCAAATGGTTCATAACCATGAGTGTCTTTACCTGCCACATACTTCATGTCAAGAGCGTGAGCGCCTTGGGTGACTTTATGGGGGCCGCCTGGGCTCAGCACTTTGTCAGGTGAGCAGCAGGACTTGGCAGCCAACTTAGAAGAGGCTCTGAGGGGTGCAGACAGAAAGCGTGGCCCTTGGAAGGCCTACTTGGATCCAGTGACTCAAGGAATACTGGGAACAAGGTATGCAGGCTAGGGGCTTTGGGGCTCAGCATGGCATGTATGTGCACGTGACCGTCCAGGTCCCTCCCAACTGGTACTCAATGTCTGCATGGAGCAATGGTTCCTCCTTCCTTCCTTCCTTCCTTCCTTCCTTCCTTCCTTCCTTCCTTCCTTCCTTCCT
>CABHPR010154879.1:23914-64359 GCA_902168415.1 Peromyscus melanophrys | reverse complement strand
AAAAAAAAAAAAAAATCAACTTTGAAACATAAGCTAGAACTGTGAACTGCCTGGATCGAGAGAGCAATGCCCCTTGGAAGCAGTATTTCCCATTCAGAACTCAACAGGCCGTTGGGGAGGCCTCCCACTGACACCTCAAGATGGCGTCTACACTGAGGAATATACGTCATCTTCTAGGCGTTCCTCATGTCAGTGTTCTCATAATGACACCAGACTTCGAAAGAGATAACACCTCCGTCAAGCAACAAGAGGCACCTGTCCCCCTCCCTCTACCACCCAGCCTATGTGTCTGAAAGTATGAAAGTCACTCAGGGTCCCTTGGAGTAGGGATGAGTTATATGAGAACCCTAGGGGCCTGAGGGATTGTGTCCAGATCCCTGAAATACCCCCCAGAGTCTGCCACGAAGGGGGTTCAGGCCTCCTGTTGAGAATGGAAGTGTGGATCTTCCTCAACAGGAGGCAGATGTTGGCTTTCTATAGTTATTGAAAAGTGTAGGCCAGGCATGATAGCTCATGCCTTTAATCCTAGGTCTTGGGAGGCAGAGGCAGGCAGATGTCTGAGTTCAAGGTGTTAGCCTGGTCTACAGAGCAAGTCCCAGGATAGCCAGGGCTACACAGAGCAATCCTATCTCGGAAAATCAAAGAAAGAAAGAAAAGGTGGGCTGAGGAGTATGCATAAAGCAGTCCTCAGCTGGAAGTCATTCAGTCGTTATATTGGTGATGGACAGTCATGTCCGTCCATCTGTGCACGTCCTGGCCCACCCTTCGTGACCTAATCATTTCCCACCTCTTCACTCACTCACACCCACACCCACTACTCCTGTGACCGGAGCAGAACGTCTTCCAGTTAGGCCCTGCACAAAAAAACCCCAAAGTACCCTGGGCCAGCGGCTCACACCTGGCCAGAGAGACCCATCTCTGCATGGGCCGGGACTGGCTACCCTTCTATACACAGCTAAATGTAGAGGGCCAGGAGAAAAGGAGGACGGATGGCTCGAGGAAAACCTGTGTTTTCACACAGGTCACCCTGGCAGAGCGGCCCTGTGTGTCCTTACCTGTGACAATGGCAGGGATGCCCCAGCCCACCACGTGGTAGAACCTCATGGGCCCCGTGTCGATGTTGCGCACTTCCGTCAGCATGCGGTAGACATGTAAGTTCTCCACCAGGGTCCAGGCAAAGGTGCTCATGGAGACGTAATGCAGGAGGATGGCGACCACCGTGCAGAGAAACTGGGCAGAGGAGAGCAGGCTCATCAGGCAGCTATAAGGCCCGGGGACTGCTAAGGGGGCAGGATGGCAAGCACCCTATGAAACTGCAGATGGGTGGTTCAAGCCTAGGGGTGATCCCCTCCTGAAGCAGAAGCCAAATTGTCAGAAGTGACCACATCAGGTTATTCTGCAATGTCAGGGTCTCTAGTGTCTCCAAAGGGCAGGGAAGCTCCTCTCTTCCTGAGTGATACAGCACAAGTGGCTGAGCATGACAGCCACTGCATCTCTCCTGACGTAGATGATAGAAGAAGGCATGGGGGATCCACCCGAGGACCCCTCCTCAGCCTGGGGTCACTACCAAGAGTGGGTGTGACTCAGGAACAAGGCACAAGCACTAGTCTTCCTGAGAATCTGGAAATAACGTACTTTTACAAGCTGCTTCTAAACTTTAAATACATAAAACACTTTATAAAAACACTATGGAGTCGCATCTGCTCAGGCTGAAAGCTCCCAGGCTGGAACCTCGGCCTGTGTTCCCAGAATTGTCGCCACATGGTTTCTACAGCCAGTGGGAATAGCTGGGGGTGGGGTGGGGGCCACTTCCTTCAGGGTCCTCTCTGTCCAGTAGGAACGATGTCTTGAAGTTTTTCTGCTGATCTAAGACCAGGGAAGAAGGGGACTTAACTGGACAGGGCTATGTGTTGGGCCAAAGGCTCAGTGCTACAAATGAAAACTCAAAGTGTGGGCTGGCTGAAGGCTGGCATGCCTCTCCTTGGGTAGGTAGCCAGCTGCGGAAGCCAGCTCCTCCTGCCTGGGTTCAGAAGACCCAGCGGTACCAGGAAGAAGATGGTGGGAGGAGGGGACAAGTGGGAGGAGGGGACAAGGGACACTGGACTCCCTAAGTTCAGCCTAGGAAGCTATCAGTATAAACCCAGCCCCAGGTGTTCCGCAATGGGACTTGAAGATGTAGCCCAGGGCAGCTAGCTGCTCATGGGCCTTTTGGGAGGACCTGCCCTAGCTGGGGCTTCCAGGCCAGCGAGCTGGAAGGTGACTGCAGGTTCCCAATAGGAAGTGAAGGCAGACAGGGTAGAAAATAAGGGGAGAAGGAGAGAGACGTGGAAGAATCTGGCTTATTCAAGTTGGCCACCTGGACAAGCTAGCCCTACCTTGAGCCACACCCCTAACCACAGCCACAACTGACCCTCCCCTAGCTGGGCCAAACTCACAGCAGGCTTCCACCCTGATGGAAAGCACCATCTAGCCCCACAGCTGGTCACACGCTTATCAAAGCCCACCGCTGACCACACCCACAGATGGGGCCCACACTGGCAGGTACAGTCAGTCCTATGCTCTGCCCTTGACTATCATCTGGGCCTCAGTGTCTCCTCTGGGAAGATCCCCCTCACAGATTCACACAGGTAGGAGGGGAGCCACCACTCAACCTCCTACCAGATGTGGCTGTGTTCGACTACCAGGTCACTGCACTCTGAGGAAGGTCAGCCGAGCAGAGGCTGGAGGGTGCCATGACAGGATCACCCGCTGCCGGGTCAACCTCCAAGGGCCAGGTACTCTCCGGAAATGACACCCAGACAGCACGAGGGACTTCGGTAAACATCAACACTGGGACTTTGGTAAACATCAACACTTGTCACCTATACTGCAAAGCCAAAGACAAAACAGTGCCCCAGTTGGGCCATGCCCTCTGCTGGCATCAGAATGCCAGCCTCGAGGGGCAAGCCTGAGCTGGATCAACCCACACCATGTGCCATTTCCTGAGTGGGAAGTGCAGCGGGTTCAGGTGGAGGGCGAGGGTGAGAAGGTTGGCTGGCTGTTGCTTTAAGTGGTGCAAAAGTAAACCCTCAAACAAACAAAAAACACCGTTTGAAAAAAAAGGTCTTAGAAACTGACAGTAGGACCTGGCGGGCTTGTGTGTTCACACGTCTACACTAAACATACTTGCTTTTCCAGAACAGAACAAACACACACTAAATCATTTCAGCCTGTCAGGCTTCTGAGAGATAAACAGCCTCGCCCAGAGATAGGACTGTGAGTTTAGATAAAACCCAGGCACCATGCCAAGCCCTGGCCACTGCACACCTTCCTCCCAGGATGCATTTGCCTGGTGTGTGCTCAGTGGTGCCCGGAAAGCTTTCATTTCAGGCAGGCGCTGAGTCAGAAATGAGCGGTGGCCTCTCAATGCTCCACACGCCATAGTTGCAGGGAGTGGCCTGCAGCTGATGACGGTACTTTCCTCTATCCAGACTTTGGGGAAGAACAGCTACAGGACCCAAAAGGAATCTCAGCTTCCTGAGCCTGCACCCAGGCTATGCATGTGGAGGAGGGTGGGCCTCCTGAGTCTATGCCTGTGAGGGATAATGCCTGGCTCAGGAAGTGGCAGGGAGGTTTGGTCCTTGTTCTTAATCCAGCCCTGTGCTTCTGCGACCCTGCAGGAAAGCCACCAAGTTCATCAATGGGACTAGGTCGAGGACAGCCTGGAAAAGCGTGCCTAGGAGGTAGCAGGGTCTGCCCTCTCTCCTGAGGGTTCTGACCACTCAGGAAGGTGTCTGTGCTTGCCGGAGAACTCCAGCTTTGCAGCCTTCTTCCTGCTCCTATCTCAGAGCCTGGGCTGGAGTTCAAGTCTCCATGCCTGGGCTCTATGTTTTGTGCCCTGGGTAGCTGTGTTCAGCTGCCATCTACTCATCCCATTCCCGGCAGCTGCATCTACCCTCCTCCACCCCAGAGCCCTTAAAGCTACCCCAACCCTTCCCCCTTCCCACCCTGGCCTCTGTTCTGGGCCTCAACTACAGGCCTGTGTTGGAGCACAGAGCTCTGGCTGGTTGCCATGGCACTTCAGGGCGTGATAGAGCCCGCACACAGAAGATGGCATTCTGTCAAGTGACCCCCCAGGCTACTGATGGATTGTTTCATGGAATGGGCCTATTCCTGCATCTTTCCTGGACACCTTCCAGTGGGTGGCACTGGGTAGTCTCACACAACCCCTTTCCCTGATCCAGCTCACAACCAGCCACCAGGTAGAGGGTGGGAGGTATTCTTGGATTTTGGTAGATTGAATGTATAGTTGCATTTTTATATCCAAGGGCTCTGCATCCAAAGATGGCGAACATTTAGGGTAAAAAGCATTACACCTGTACTAAGTGTGCATTATCCCCTCTTCACCCTTTTCTAAACAGTACAGCCCAACCCTTAGTCACACAGCGCTTGCCTCACATTGCTATCTAGCAACCCAGGGACACTACGACATACGCAGGAAGAAGTGCCCTGTGCAGACGCTACCTCATCTGACCCGTCTTTTGGTTTGGTATCTACAGGATCCAAGACAAATCCATGTAGAAAGGAACACACCCCTGGGGGACCAGAGCGAGGCTGCAGGAACAGCTAACCGCAGCATCAGAGGCTGCTGCAAGCAAGCGTGATGGTGTCTAGGTCAGGGTAACCCCTGAAAGTCTGGGTCACTGCACGCACAAGAGAAGGGCTGCTGACCTTGTAACACTCTAGGCTGTCAGTCACCATTCAGTGACAGGTGTGAAACAACATACACACCGAGTGCCCTGTAGCAAGTCCAGGGCAGGCAACAAACTTCAGATGGGAGAATGATATCCCTCACCTCTGGTAGTTAAAAGTCTACATGGCAGAGGGCTCCTTGGGGTCTACAGGGAGGTGGCACCGAGGGCCAAGTACCTCCTACTCTGACCCTACCACCTCCACCTGAGTGGCCCTGTGGGTGACCCCGTTTGTCAAGACCGTCTTTCCTTACACATCCGCCTCTCAGCTCCAGGAGATTAATGGGTGGACCCTGTAAGTGAGCTCCCAACAAAGTCCTCACAGGAGCAGAGCTGACCTGTAATCACCCTCCCTCCCCAAATTCCCAACAAATGGGCTGGACCTCACATATTTTGAAATTCTCATGTGGATATTTGGAAAACCACAGGTGGTTAGCTGGGACCACCCAAGGTCACAACCCCAAGGTCACAACCCCATTGTGTCCTACAATTTTGCCTGCCGTCAAGTCATCAAAGACCTCGACACTGTCAGCAGTAGTGTGGACCTGTGCTACCTCCTCAGGGCTGCTCCCTTTTTTCCTGAGACATCATCTTTGGACACCAGTCTGTCCCTCCCGGAGCCACCATCACCAATGGACTATAAAAGCTCCCCAGTCCCGCTCCACGTAGCTCAGTCAGAGCCAGCTCTCCATTCCTTCACAGCTCTCACACGGATGCCCATACCCTTCCACTCCTCTGCTCCTCACATTCAGATGCTCTGGACAGTGCACAGGAGTGCAGCTGTCCTTACACTCAGGCTGCTGAACTTCCCGAACTGTCCCCAGGATTTTATCTGCAGGTTGTTTTAGAATTTTCTGCGGAATCCAGTATGTCAAGAGTTTTCATTCTTTCTACATGTGGCCCCATCGAGACCTTCCTCTGGGAATAACCACCACACCTTAGTGAATAAAAGATTGGAGTAAGGTAGGTTCCTGCATTAGGAACCACAGCTAAGGCCGCCTACTGGTTCCTTCCATTGCTGTGCTAGTGTGTTTGTGTGGTGGTCCTCGTCCTAGGCTAAGGAGCTCCCTTTTCTAGTTTGTTCAAAGGGGGGTTTCTCCTGCCCCCTTCTTTCTAATCATGGACGAGTATAAAAATTATCTATCTTTTTCTGCAGTAAGAAAAAATATTTTCTCCTTAAATGTAGTGTTAGGGATGTAGCGTAGTGGTTAGAGGGCCTCATACCAGAGGCCCTAGGTTTGTTCAATCCCCAACACTGCCAAAATCAGGGAGTGCAGGCACAAGGGCCTATAATCCCAAACCCTCCAGAGGTGGAAGCCAGAGAGTCTGACTTCAAGTTCATGCTGGGCCTCAGCTGACTCAAGTCCACTCGGGCTACATCAGCCCCTGCGTCCCAACAGCGAAAGGAAGCTTGGATCATTCCTTATATGTGGGGATGAGAATGGCATTTATAGGTTTACATGCTACTAAATCATCTTCACGTCTGTCCTAAGATAAACCCAGCTGGGCTCTGTTATCTACATACAGATACTGATGCATCCCCAGTGCCAGCCTTCCTTATCTTAGATGAGAACGCAACCACTCAGCCACGGTTCAACTGTTCAAGCTGCCTTCCTGTCTCCTCTTGTTTTGTTTTGTTTTGTTTTGTTTTCCGAGACAGGGTTTCTCTGTGTAGCTTTGCGCCTCTCCTGGAACTCACTTGGTAGCCCAGGCTGGCCTCGAACTCACAGAGATCCACCTGGCTCTGCCTCCCGAGTGCTGGGATTAAAGGCGTGCGCCACCACCGCCCGGCTTCCTATCTCCTCTTTCTCAGCCCCAGTGTCTGTGATTTGCGCTTTTTCCCCGTTAGAGAATTTCCCCTTCAAATAATACCTTATGACTATTTAATCTTCTTATCCCCTTCTTCTCCACTTGGTTTCTGCCTTATTCTTCCCTTTCCAAACCTCCTCAAGGTCCCAGTGTTCTTTTGCTAAAGACCCTTAGCTCACTGGATTTCAGGCTCCCTTTAAAAAAGATGTTGATTTTTATGTATATGGGTGTTTTGTCTGCTTGTATGTGCACCATGTATATGCAGCGCCCATGGAGGCCAGAAGAGGGTGTTGGACCCCTGGAACTGGAGGTACAGATGGTGGTGAGCCACCAGTGGTTGTTGAGAATGGAACCCAGGTCCTCTGGAAAGGCTCTTAACCTCCGAGCCATCTCTCCAGCCCCCACTACCTTTATTCTATCATCAGCAACATGATTTCAACTCTTTGATTTTACTATACCCTGTGAATTATTATTTTAAATCACATTTACTTATTTTGAGTATGCATGTGTGTAGAGCATGCATGCCACGGGTACATGTATGGAAGTAAAAAGACAACTGATGGGAGTGTGCTCTCTCCTGCCACTGTGAGGATCCTGGGAATTGAACTCAGGTCGTCAGGCTTGGCAGCAGGGACTATCACCCACTGCGCCATCTTGCCCATTCTGCAAGGTCAGACATGATATTTCCATTAACACTTTTCCTTCTGTAAGATTCCTAGAAAATTTTCTTGAACTTGTGTCTTCTATAGGTGTATTTTGAGTTTGTTTTACCAGGTACATAAAACAGCAGGCATCCACTGTCCCAGTGTGTAGACCCTTGTGATCATTCCATAGCTGCCCTCTGTCCCTGGTACAACCATTTGTCTTCAGTCTCATGATCAGAGATCCTTGGCTTTGTCTAAGCTGGCACTCTGTCACATCTCATGACTGTCAATCTTGGTGCCGCTTACAAATGTCCCTCCTGTGGGCTATCTTTACAGCAGTGGCCAATTCCACCAATCACCCATGTCAGAGACGAGTATGTGCCCGGGAGCTGTGCCTGGACAGGCCTTGCTAGTGAGAGCATGCTGGTCACAGGTCCAGCTGTGTAGGTACAGGTAAGGATTCCCATTGCTTTCCATGTCCTTCCTCCACAACACTTAGGTTCTGCATGCTAACATCTGGAGACACGAACACTAACATCAGGAGGCTCTCCAGTCTGGACACTACTCTACCCTGGGGACCTCTAGAGCATGGAGTGCATGACCGCCATGAGCCGCCAGGACCCCTGTGAGGTTCTGCAACACCTCTCAGGCTCATACAGTTCTCCAGGATCCAAGGCAACATTCAACAAACCTACCCAACACTCAACATCCCTGCATTTAATCGTATCAACTGGAGGTTCCCTGTCTTTCCTCTCCTCTCCTCCTCTTCCCCACCTGTTCGCTCAGCAGGTTCCTTCCTCTTCTTTGGTCCTATACATCCCCAGAAACCTCTTCCTTGCTCTTTGCATTGGTTGCTCCTTGA
Organism: Peromyscus melanophrys; assembly: GCA_902168415.1. Taxonomy (NCBI): domain Eukaryota; kingdom Metazoa; phylum Chordata; class Mammalia; order Rodentia; family Cricetidae; genus Peromyscus; species Peromyscus melanophrys. The sequence continues at coordinate 56,314 of CABHPR010154879.1, read as the reverse complement.
GCAAAGCCCAGGGCTGTCATGGACGTGGAGACAACAGAGGGGTAGGGAACCTGTGCACCACTATCCACTAAAGCTACTGTAACCCACGGGACTCTGGGATTTAGCACATGACTACAGCGTCTTGATGGTTAATTCTAATTGTCAACTTGACACAAGTTAGACTCACCTAGGAAAACAGTCTCAATGGGAGACTGTCAAGGTCAGGTAGAACTGTGGGCCTGTGGGGGAAGGGAGGATTTTCTTGACTGTTAACAGATGGGAGAAGACCTAGCCCACAGTGGGTGGCATCATTCTCTAGGCAGGGGGCCTTGGATTATATAAGAGTAGAGAAATATGGCTGAGTACTAGACATGTTTGCATTTATTCTCTCTCTGCTCTTGGATGTGAAGGGACTAGCAGTCTTGAGTTCCTGCCTTTGGCTTCCTCACAATGACTGACTATGACCTGCAATCACGAACCAAATAAACTCTAGCTCCCTTAAGTTGCTTTTTGTCAGTGTGTCTTCTCACAGCAAGAACCAGAACCAGAATACCACCTATGAAATCACTAATGCCCATGTCAAGAGGGTGAGACTCACTGTGTGTGTGGCCTTTGGAGGATGCCATGGGTGCCCTTGGAGGTCTCCATAGGTCATAAAGTCTTGGCTTCCCCAGAGATTCCCTGACACAATGCCCTTACAAGGCAGGTAGGACTCTTCCCCTGCTCCAGGAGGACTGAGAGCACACCCAGGTGACAGCGTGCCTGAGTGACATCCCTTAGTTCCTGTGGCAGGCTTGGGGGTAGGGTGTCTTACCGGGTTCTCGGTCTGGTTGATCCCGACCATGAAGATGAGCTGGGAGAAGAACAGCGCTCCAATGAGGTTCTTGTGAATGCTGTGCAGGTTGGAGCGCAGTGTCCGGACAAGGGAGAGCAGGACGAAGGCCACCAGGAGGGCCACCAGGGACAAGGACAGGGAGGCATAGGTGATGATCTTCAGGGGTAGAACCTCCCCATGCTGCAGGTGGGTTGGTTAAAGAGAAGTGAGGAGTGGGCTCTGACGTTTGAATAACATAGACAAAACACAGTGATGGGCGTCAGATATCACAGGCTGGCAGGGGACCAGATGACTAGTTTGGGATGCTGAGTGAACTCTGGGGATGGATCAGTGGTGGCAACATGGGGATATACTAATGCTACTAGCTCATATGTTATATACTTTAGCCAGTGTGGCCTACACATTTAATCTCAGTCCTCAAGAGGCAGATAGATTTCTGTGAGTTTGAGGCTAATCTGGTCTACATAATGAGATTACTCCCCCCCACCCCGCCCCCCTGCCTAAAAAAAATTTTTAAAAAACCCTCCTACATAGCCGGGCGGTGGTGGCACACACCTTTAATCCCAGCACTCAAAGGGAGGCACAGCCAGGCGGATCTCTGTGAGTTCGAGGCCAGCCTGGTCTACAGAGTGAGATCCAGGATAGGCACCAAAACTACACAGAGAAACCCTGTCTCAAAGAAAAAAAAAAAAAACCCTCCTACATAAATCCCACTGTTAGGAGTGACCAAGACAGTCATTCCAGTCCTAAGCTGGAGACCTGCCAAGGGGACTCAGTTTGTGCATACAAACCCCACATGTCAGTTTGTACAAATCCCACACGTCTCCAGTAGCACTGCCCCCGCAACCCAACTCAGTCAACAGTCACAGCAGACGCTTTACAAGGAGACTGGGTAACTTGTGACATAGCACCTCCCACTGCTACTTAATACACGGTAGGAGCTTGTCACCTCTCCATGGCTGTATTATTTCATGTGGTCCTCAGACGGAACCCACGAGGAGAATGAGCACAAGGTAGGCATGGATGAATGAAGCTGGGAGAGTCTAAGCTCCCTCGGTATCCTGACTAGACAGCCTGGAACTTCAGCTCTAGTAACTTGGGGCCTAGATGGTCATCTTTGGCCATAGAATCCTGCAGCTGGTTCTTCCTTCTCGCCCTCAGCATACAGCCTGTGGCAACCGAGGGTGCCTAACGTAAAGCATACATGAGATGGACCGTTCTGAGTCTCCAGGCATATGCTTAGTGTGACTAGAGAGTTCTGGCATTCTGGGTACAGGTTATCCAGCACCTTCCAGGTGGCGGCGGTGACAGAGCTGTGTACCATGGCTGCTCAGAGCCTACTACCGCAGGCATCAATCACACCACAATGGCCAGCTCACACTCTCAAGCTGCTGAAGATACCCAAGGCATCATCCTCTCCCTGTCAGTGGCTTCCTCTCCTCACACCTTTGTTCCTGGGGTGCAGTGTGTGGCCTGAGAGACATTCAAAGTGGGTGCAGAAGCAGCCCAATCCAGCGTGGCTGGGGGACCCTGCTCTGAGAGGAGGTAACATGCTAGAAACTTCTGAGCCTGAGGGTAGGTTTTACCACTGTGCTAGTTGACTTCTGTCAAGCTGACCAAAACCTAGACAGATCTGGGAAGAGGAAAATCTTAATTCAGTAAATGCCTCCCTAAGATGCCTGTGGACAAGTTTGTTGGGCATTTCCTTGATTAATGATTTATGCAGAAGAACCCAGCCCACTGTGGGTGGTGCTACCCCTGGGCTGCTGGTCCTGGGTTCTGTAAGAAAGCAGGCTGAGCAGGCCAGTAAGCAAAACTCCTCCATGGCCTCTGCTTCATTTCCTGTCTCCAGGTTCCTGCCTAGAGTTCCTGTCCTGACTTCTTTTGATGATGGACTGTGATAGGGAACTATAAGCCAAATAAACCCTTTCCTCCCCAAGTTCATTTGGCTGTGGTGTTTCATCACCGCAATAGAAACCGTAAGACACCATCTAACACCTTTACAGCTAGTACCTTTATAGCCTGGGCTCTTTGAAAACGTTTTTTGTTTACTTGTTTGTTTAAACAGGGTCTCACTCTGTTGCTGGTTGACCTTGAACTCATAGCAATCTTCTGCTTAAACTCCTGAGTGTTGGGATTACAGGCCATGTCCTGTTTCCCTTTAAAAAATTTTAACTTTCCCTTTTAAAAAATTGCATTTATATATGTACGTTTGTGTGCATGTGCACAGATGCTTGCCACAACGCTCTGTGGAGGTCAGAGGACAATTGGCAGGAGCTGGTTCTCTCCGTCCACAGTGTGGGCCCTGGGGGTGGAACTCAGGTCATCAGGCACCTTTAGCTACTGAGACATCTTGGTGGCCCCTAAAACCCCTTCAAGGTTTTCTCACAGACCTCTTCAAACAGTTGGCAGAACACAACTTTCAAGGGGCACATTTGGTTTGCTCAACCCACAATGATATGAGGGCCTTGGGGGGATGGCTTAGGGACTAGGTCATTCCAGTTGCCATATGGATTAGTCCCCAGGCTTGCTGAGGGGGTGGGTAGTGGTGAAATGCCCACCTCACGCCTGGAAATGTCCATGAGCACCGCGCAGCTGGCTGAGTGGCTGCACTGGCATGTGACGTGGGTCCGGTTCCTTGACAGTAGCTCACAGCCCTTAGCTGACCACCCTCCAGTCCCACCGATGCTGTGGAGAAGAGAGAAAGGGGTGAGTCTGTTCCATCTACCACTGAGGTAGCCCAGGAGCTGTCTTTGCCCAGCCCCAGGGTCTCTGAGGCCGTCCTGACATCACTGGATCTGGTTGGGAAGGAATGGCCAAGAGCAGAGAACATCCACCCATGGGGTGCTGAGTCTCACCACCTCACCGTCAGCTCCTAGGCCAAACCTTTCCCCTTCTTCACCACACTGAAGATGAGGGCCATGGCCACTGTCACCAAGGACACAGCCCTCACAGTCACTTGGCACTGTGTGAAAGCTTTCCTTTACCGTTTCATAGCTGGTCTAGGCTCTCATGAGAGCCTCTCAAGTTCAAAGGTTATATGCCAGATACAGAAAACTCCAAAGAGAACAGACCCTGTGTCCAGAGGCAGCCGCCAAGGCTGAGGCAGCCCTCTTTGTTCACCAGCCATACTGGGAGCCTCAATGGCCTCAGCAATAAACATCTCTCCATTGTCCACTTTCATGTTCACGTTGCACAATGTTTTACAGGAGCTGCCTGGAAGCCAGGGTCCAATTAGTGTTGCTGTTTCACTGATGGAAAGCCCCAAATAACAAGTTGTTACGAGGGCCCTGCCCTCTGCGGCTCTGGGAAAGTCCTATAATCCCTCTGATCCTCAGTTTACTCATCTGTAAAATGGGGTGTGACGGTTGCCGCGCTTTGCCAGGAGCGCTCAAGTTCAGGGGATAATGGCAGCGACATAAAGCAGGGGGCAGATCACTAGAGCCCCTGCTAATTGCCATTATTCAAACAAATAGCCGGGGACAGACAGCTATGCCTGGCCGCCGTGGGGCCCACACACCAGACACCAACGCTTCCCTTCACTCTCCCCTTTGTGAGCCCAAGATCTATTATGCCCCAGACTCAATGAGCTCACTTGTAAATGGCCTTTGGAAAGTACCGAGACAGGAGAAGACGAATGCTCTTGCCTGAGCATGTGCCTGACACCCAGCACAGACTCATGGGGTAGCATAGCTCTCTGTTCAATCCTGGGGGACCGTGAGGTAGGAAATGTCCCTGTGGCAGGAGCTTACAGATGTACAACATCTAGTCCCAGCTTTAGGCATGCAAAGAGGGCTTGGGTTTTGGCTCCCCGTGATGAAGAAAAACACTGATATTTTCATTTTAGACTGTGTGCCAAGCCTGGAGACCGGGGCTATTCCAGCACTTCCTCATTCCACCAGACTGAGTCCTTCTATGGAAGGGTGACCACAATGAGGCCGAAGAGTGAGGCAAGGAAGTGAAGGCCTGACATCTCCCACTGCTGCTAAAAAGACAAATGTGATGATGCCATTGGCTTTAGCCCCCGATGGAATCCAGTGTCACACAGGTACAGGGAAATAGCATCTTACGTCTTTTAAAATCAACCACCTCCCTTCCTTGATTGCAGGTGTGATACATCATGAATCTGGTCATTCTTGGAGTTATCTCTGATGGCTCCAGAAACAGGCCAAGCAAACCCTGTTGGCAGGGGACAGCCTGGGACCAGCACCACGACTTCCGTGCACGTGTCCATTTCTGAGTCCCATATCCTGCAAGTGGCCTTACCTGGCAGAGAAATAGGTGCTTGTGTGGACCACCATATCGCAGGTGTTCTATAGGTGAGCAGCCCATCTCGGCCACGGCCTCCTTGAGGGAGCCTTGTGTGTGCATGCCTGTTTCTGTTTGAGTATTATGTATGCATCTGTGTACATGCCCTACGTATTCCTGCATGTGTATGCATGCACGGATCTATGTATTGCTGCACATGGATCATGTCTATATTATGTGTGCACATTCTTGTGGAGTATGTGTGTGTAAGCCTATATTTTTCCATGAGAATATGAGTAATTCCTCAACATGCACACGAATTTATGTATGTGCGCGCACATGTGTATGCACACACACATGTAGGCACACACTGACACTCTTAAGAGGCAAAATGGGGGAAGCCTCCTATCTTGTTAAGCCCTGGAAGGGGAGTAAGAGACCAGAAAACATGGCCTTCCTTCTGCCAAATGAACCTTCTGAATCAGCAAGGTCCTCCCGTCCAAACACAGGGCTCCCACAGAAGAGGTTGCTTGCAGGCTCTTGGGGACCCACTTACTCAAGGGAGTGGTTCCAGAATACACAGACAGGCTTGCTCCGCTCCTCGGTCTCCAACAGGGCAAACTCCACCAGGACGGGCCTCTGCAGAGAGCTGGGGAGTGGGGTCCCCTCACTGTACACCATAGCACTCACTACCGGGGTGTTGATGACAGGCCGGTTAGGCAGTCTGTGGCAGAGAGGGATGATTACAGGGATAAACATGATTAATTCACAATTCTGTGAGAACCTGAGTCCAGACACTATGAAGACTTGGTCAAACGACCAGCTGAAACACAGGCCGTGGACACAGATCACAGCAGCGCCCTTGGGAGGGTCTGGGCTGCACTGCTGGTATTCTCAAGAGTACAGGGAGAGGAGCCGGGCGTGTGTGGTGCACGCCTTTAATCCCAGCACTCGGGAGGCAGAGGCAGGCCTCTGTGAGTTCGAGGCCAGCCTGCTCTACAAAGCGAGTTCCAGGACAGCCAATTACACAGAGAAACCCTGTCTCGAAAAACCAAAAAAAAAAAAAACAAGGAACAAAAAAAAAAAAAAGGGGGGGGGTACAGGGAGACTTGTCACTTCTAGGGGAAGGGGGCTTTAGAAACTTTTCGGAACAGGTGTGTCTCTGTCAGATGCCATGACATGTGGTGGTGCCAATGGGAACAGTACCATGGCCACACAGGGAATCTGGTTAAGTGACCACAGCCTGGGAACTCAGTCACCCATCTCTAAGCATGAAACAAAAACAAGGAACGGGCCGGGCGTTGGTGGCGCACGCCTTTAATCCCAGCACTCGGGAGGCAGAGGCAGGCGGATCTCTGTGAGTTCGAGGCCAGCCTGGGCTACCAAGTGAGTTCCAGGAAAGGCGCAAAGCTACACAGAGAAACCCTGTCTCGAAAACCAAAAAAAAAAAAAAACAAGGAACGGGAAACAAGGAAGTGCCCACAAGCTACAGCAGCTGAGAAACATGGCCTGTTCAGGGGCAACATGCACTGTCCAGCACACTGGCTGGGTGGCCCTTGGAACTGGGGCAGCAGAGGGCAGATGTACCTATAGGTAGGGTATCTATCACCCATGACAGCCTCTGGGTGTGGTGTGGGGGACAGAACAGAGCCCCCAGAGGCACACAGTCGTGCACACAAAGGAACATGTGAGCATAAATGCAAGGACAAACTGAGGCAAAGGACATGCACCATCCCAGGGCACAGCACCGTGGCAGGCACAGAACCTCTCCTTGGCAGTCACTGCAGGCCAGGGTCATGGCGTAATGTTATTGGGGGTGACAGCAGGCGATTAGGACTTTGACTCATGGAGGACTCGGGGTGCTGGGGAAATGGGTCCCCTCAAGGTCCCTGCACCCGGGTCTCACCGGAGGCTGCGGTGGTCGGGGTCATAGTGTTCAGGCAGCAGCTGACCCAGGGTCCGGTAGATGATGACCAGGGCAACGGCAAACTGGCCGGGTTCATCGGGGTGTCTCCTCTGCCTGCTGAATGAGGTTTCTCTCTCAGCCCTGGCTTCCGGTTGTGCTGTTTGTGGTGCCGTCCTCCGGCCGGCCGGCCTCACCATGGGGCCTTCTGCAATGTGAGAACAGAGTGTGAAGACTCAGGGCAGGCTCCTGTGCTACCAAAGTTTCTGCACTCTTAAAACTGGCAGATGGAGCCGGGTGGTGGTGGTGCACGCCTTTAATTCTAGCACTTGGGAGGCAGAGGCAGGCGAATCTCTGTGAGTTCAAGGCCAGCCTGGTCTACAGAGCAAGTTTGAGGACAGCAGGATTGTTATATAAAGAAACTTTGTCTTGGAAAACCAAAAAATAAAAAATAAAAATAAAAATAAAAAATAAATAAATAAGATTGGAAGATGGGAACTAACATGGAGTCTCCTCAAAAGCCACACATTAGTAGCCCATGGCCCAGTAGTTCTACCCTTTGGGTATGAGTTAGAAGGTTTGAAGACGTGTCCACAGACTGTCCAAATTTACAGACAGGAAGCAGCACAGTGGCCACTGGGGTTGGCGTTGTTAGTGACCAGGGGCTAGTTTCCTATCAACAAGAGGAAGGGCTGGGGAGGCTGAGCTACATTGTGGGAATGCAGGAGACGCCTCCGGACAGGGTGTTTAAAGTGGCAATAATGTCATGTGGCGGGTAGCTAGGGTCTTACTGTCACCCTTCCATACTCTTTGGATCCACTCAGAGCAGTGCTAGGAATTGCTGGGGGAGACAGGGGCCTTCTGCACACACATGGGTTCTGTGCCCTGTGCTTTCTAACTTCATGTTAAATGCAGACATGTTTTCAACTGGACATGAGAGAGGCCATGTATAGACCCCACACATAAGCACATATTTGGGGTGCCCAAGCCTACAGTGTCTTGCAACTCACTGAAGCAGCCATGATGGGGGTGATTCTGGTGTGGGTCTGGCTGTTCCAGCACCTGGGCTTGGTGAGGGAGAGGACAGGGAGAGAGATGTTGTCATGTCCCTGGGTTGGGTGTGGAAGGGATGGGCCTACTCCCTGCCTGAGTCCGGCTCTGTCCTAACAGCCAACCTATCAGACAATACGCTGCCTAACCAGCGGGGAGTATGGTACTGTGCTAGCCAACCCTAGTGTTTTAGCAGCTTTCAGACTTGGCACAATCAATAAAATGCCACTCACAGGGCTATGTGGAATTAGGGACAGGACAGTATGGGATTCCTTCCGTGGGAGTGTTCCATGGCAAACTGGGTTTCCCTGAGCCATGTCTCAGAAGCAGATAGGTGACATGATAGTGTCACAGAGACAGAGTCCTCTTCTAGGTAACAATGCTAAGGGACAGACACATGTACACACACATAAGAGCAGTGAACCTGTGCACAATGTAGGCAATACATATATGTATATGTGAATATATAGAATGTTCACATGCATACACGCATGCACATGGAATATATGTACACACAGGATATAAACATATGCACAGAGAATATACACATGTACACATATATACATGCACACCTGGAATACAAACATGTGCATACATATATATGCATATTAATATGTGTATAAATAAACATACTGAATACACACACATATGCACACTAACATATACGCAAATACAAACATTCCGAACATACACATATATGAACATTAATATATGCACATAAACACATACTGGCTATACACACATATGCACACACATATTAACATATTAACACGCACATAAACATACTGAATATATACACAGCATATACATGTATAGACACAGAATATCACACATATGCACATCAGGAACATACACACGCATGCATAGATAGAATGCACACACACACACATAGATAGCGTGCAAGAGACACTCATAGCTAATGCTCTTAAGCTCACAACACAATCGCTTCTGTGGTCAGCTGCGAACAAAACATGTAACCACGTGCAACTGAACAGCTCGGAAGATGGGGCCTGTTCTGAGCTCGGGCCTACATCCATGAGAACCTCTCACAGTGTTTATTGACGATGCCTGATCATCACTCAGACCTGCTTGCTCCATGACTTGTCGGGGCACACTCAGACTTTAGAGGGTCACTTCTTCCCGAAAGGACGGAGACACCCAAGGCAACAAGGGGCTTCTAGGTGGCTTCACCTTTTTTCTCGGGTGGTTTGAAGGTGTCAGCTGGGAAGGACACGGAGGACGCCAACTCCCTTGGAAACTCTTCCCGAATGTCCTCAAACCTCGGCACCTGGGCACCGGTGAAGTTAAACTTGTCGAAGATGTCAACTGCAAGAACTGGGACAATTCCTTTACTCACCCCCAAATGTCAGAGCTTTCTTGAACCCCCAGTTTGGAAATGATAACTGTGGTTTCAACAGGAGCCATGGTCTCTAGCCAAAGTCACACAACGGGACACCTGAGGACGACACAAGGCTGAGTGTGGCCATCGGGCTCTTTATGGTGGCACCTGGCCCTGTCTTGCATGGCTCTGGTGGGATGGAATATGAGGGGCAAGACAATGGCTGCGAGAGGTACTGTCCCGCGCTGTTCCACGGGCTGTGCCATCCCCACAGCCTTTCCAGGTGGTGGAGACAGACAGAGGCAGAGTTGTTGAAACAGACACAGTTGACTGAGCAAGCTCTGCAGCATGGGTTTACCCTGTCTGTCTGCTTTCCGCCTTGTAGAAATACCTACTGCCCTGATGGGACACAGAGTCAAGCTATCCCTCAGCTGGTGCTGGCTACCACCACTCTGACAAAGAGGTAGAGTCATGCCGGTATGTGCCAGGGGTCTCCTCATACCATCCTGCCCTGTGTAAGACCCCCTGTTAAAGCTGAGCATAGTGGCACATGCCTTTAAATCCAGCACACAGAAGGCAGAGGCAGGTGGATTTGTGAGTTCCAGGACAACCTGGTCTACAGAGTGAGTTCCAGGATGGCCTGAGACGCATAGTGAGACCCTGTCTCAAAAGAACAAAAGAACTCCTCAAGAAAAAACTCACTGCTAGGACAATACCCTTTGAGTCACTGCAGGAGGAGTGAGGAGCAGGAAGAAAAGCCTATGGTGTGGGGTAGGGCATCTCAGAGGGTCAACATCAGCAATGTTGCCGGCCCCATCCCTAGTGAGAGGAACTTTCTCTGTGGGATGGAGATCCCCGGGACTTGGGGACTTCTTGCCAGCTTTGTCTGGACAGGTTGGGAACTGATTTCATCAACCTGGGGCTTTCTCTGCTTGAAGGAATCAGGACAGTTAAACTCCCAACCCCTGAGCAGCGTGTACTAGCGTTTGAGGTAACATGGGCCATGGGTGTGCTGGTAGCACTGACTGCTTAGGGTCTGGCCCAGGGTGGGAAAGCCTGCACCTCCGTCCCCACATGTCCCTTTCATGCACGTACTTTCATCTGTGGTGAATGGGGAAAGGGGGATATTGTCCCCAGACAGGCTGCACTGTGGGGAGTCCCAAACCCAGGTGTCTGAAAGGTCGGCTGGACCCCAAAGACCCCAGGAATGACATCGGCGATTGTGGATGTCTTTTGGGTTGGGCAACTTCTCCCGTTTTAATAGACAAGAAACTAGAGGCCAGAGCTGCTGGCTCACTTTTCTACAGAGAGCCTGGGCGGAGGCTGTATCCCCACCCACTTGACTATCAGGGGTCAGCTTCTGGACAGAATGACCCCAAGTCCCTAGGGTTTTGCCTCCAGGCGCTCTGCCCTCCCACAGGTCAGTCCGTACTCATGTTGGCGGTAACAACGACGAAGGGCCTCAGATAGGTCCGTTTCACGTTCCGTGCCACGTTGCTGAAGTACGCCTCGAAGTGCCGGAGCAGCTGCGCGGCGCCGCCCTCACTCCGCTGGATCTGTTCCCACGCTGCCTGTGTAGCCGGGGCCAGGAGAGCACTGCCTGTGTGGACAACATCCTGGGCAGACAGACAGACAGATAGACGGTATTCAGTCTTCTGTCCTCAGATGCCTGGTCCTGAGATGGAGCAAACCATCTCCTAGACAGCCATGAGCTGACCAGGACTGAGCTAGTCCAGGATAGCAAGGCTAAAAGTCAACACTGGAGGACAGAACTGCCAGGAGGGTGTCCTGCTGAGGACCATGCCAGGGGAAGGGAGGGAAGCAGGGCTACAAATTAACATCCGAGACTCTACCAGGAGCGTGTCCTGCTCCTGGGGTGGGGGTGGGGGGCAGGGGACATCCCCAGACACTAAGGGGGAAGACAGGCAGGGATGCCCCTTCATTTTAGACCACACGGGTAAACCAGGGAAGGGAACCGCAGTGTACTACGCTGGGGATGGAAGTGTGGTGAGGCCACATGCGGACATAATTATGGGGTGATGCCCCACATCTATATTCACCCCACCAGGGTGTATGTGAAACAGTGTTCAGCATGGTATGGGATGTGGGGCTTAGATGACCCGGAGCAGAGGGCCTTGGCAGGAGGCATCAGTAGGAGGCTGAAGAGCCTATCACTAGGCTCTGCCATCCTCAAACTGTGCCCTTGGGCAAACCCTAAGCTCCATGTGCCTCAGTTTCCTTACCTGTCAAGTGGTAGGAAAATGTGCATAGCTAAAATACATGTTACTTACAACACTGGGCCTACTCAGTGGTCCCTAACTGTTAGCATTGCTGCTGTCATTGAGGCTGTGGTCCTCCCTTGCCTAGTCATAGCACTAATGAGGCTTTCTCACACCCGAAACGAAGGGATGCCTTGACAGGACCCCATGCTACGCTTCGGATCCCATACTACGCTTCACCAGCTGAGCCCAGCTCCTGACCCCACAACTCCTGCTGCACAAGGGTCGCCCTCCTCTTACCTCATGGAAATCAGCCTCACGAGTGGCCGCCAAGTCGAAGCCCTGCTGGTGGCTCTCATGCTTCAGGACGCGGACCAACAGCTGGTAGGCCGTGCGCACATCATTGCCAAAGAGCGTACCATTGTGCCGTGTGGCGTTCCTCAGTGCCTTTGCCAGCCTCAGGGACCTGTCTCCATCCATCCTGGTCTCATTTCGGCTCAGCTTCTCATTCTGGCACAAAAAGGAAATGGCGATGCTTGCAAGCGGATTTCATTTGTTGCGGCCCTTCCCACCAAATTCTCTACTTGGTAGTATCCTCGAGAGTACTTCAAAGATCCCAGACCTGTGAGGATCCCAAGTTGACAAACGGCAGCAAGAAAAGGACAGGCCCGCTGGGCAAGAGTGTGTGGGAACAATGTCTGAGTTTGGTGACAATGACGACTCTGTGTCTCCAGAACCAGAACCAGAAGACAGAAGACCCACTTACTTGAAGCCAGCCTGACTCACCTGAGTAAAGGGAGTGGGCCTGGCCCCTGGCCTCTGAAGCCCCAGGATTGCCCCTTGTCCATCTGCTTCCAGATTCATGGCCTCTGGGGAGCCATACCTGACCCAAATGCAACCCCTCTAGCACATACCCAAGAGGCACCTCCCCAAGGCTGTGACCTACCATGGCCTTGAGATCCACAAAGGAGCCCGAGGTGCAGTTGAAGAGCTCTGGGGGAAGCCAGCCCTTCTCCCCGCTGCAGTGCCGAATTGCGTTGCCTTGGGAACAGAAGCATGCTTAGACTGTGGGTGGACACCTAGGAACACCTCAACCTGATATACTTGGCCAACCCTTGCACGGAGCACAGATGAAGATCCAGGTAGAGGCTAGGCCAGTCAAGTTCACAGCCATGGGACAGGGCCAACACATGCTCTCATCTTCCATGCTGAAAACTCTAAGCTGCCCTGACAGTTAAAGCCAGACCCTCTGGGTTCCCAGCAATACAAGCAACCATGTGGGTATGGGCAAGTCTGTGAGACAATGAGCCAGTGCTGAAGATCCCCACACAGGTCTTATTGGAGACAGCATGGACATCACTCCTTGCCATTTTACAGAGAACAAATGCCATAAACAACAAGGTGACTTGTCAAGGCCCTAGGCAGAGAGTAGCAAAGCCCAGTATCCAGGTGGAAGGAGGTGAGTCACGGGCCATTTTCATCCATTATGCCCCTTTCATGTTCTCACTCTTACTACTGAGGGAAAACTTACGTCATTTCTCCCAACACATTCCTCAAAGACATATCTTAAATTCAAATTAAATGCATATGGGCATTTTGTCTGCATATACATCTGTGCACCACCACCACCTGCATGGCCAGTGCCAGGGAGGCCAGAAGAGAGTGCCAGATCCCTGGAACTGGAGTTACAGATGGTATGAGCCACCACCTGGGTTCTGGGAATTGAACTCAGGTCCTCTAGAAGAGAAGCCAGTGCTCTTAACCAAGGAGCTATCTCTGTAGCCCATGACATTCATTCAACGTGGACATTCAAAAGCTCAGATGCCCAGGTCACCTGCCCAGAAAAAAAGCCTGCCTCAGACTGGTTTCCTATCCCGAGGACAACCCAGGCACAGGACTTACCCACTGATCCTTTGGGACATGGCACCGCTGCTGGCTGCCCAAACTTCGTCTGTGGCCACCAGATGCCAGCCTCAAATGCTCTGGGACACCCATTGTAGATCACTGAGGACAGAGGAAGGAGTCATTCAGCCCAGCTCAGCTGTCTACACAAATGCACCAGTCCTACGTTCCACCCACCAAGGGCTCAAGAGTGACCCCCAGCACCTTCCAGTCACAATGCACATTAAAACAGGCTCTGGTCTAGGGCCTCTCACAAAGATCAGGTTTCTAGAAGGCCAAGAGAACTCAAAAAAAAAAAAAAAAAAAAAAAAATGCCAGGATTCTCTAAGCCCAAGGGATGTGAAGGCACACAACATGCACATGCTAGCACACACATGTTAAACATGGCGGTCTATTCCACAGTGTGACCAGAAAGGGGTCAGGGGACAACAACAGACCTTCACAGCCGAGTGAGGTGACCTCAGCGAAGGGGTTATCGCAGCGGTTGCATTGACGGCCGATAACACCAGGCTTGCAGGCACACTGGCCGCTGTCCATGTCGCAGGCACGGCTGTGGGAGCCATGGGGGAAGCAGTCACAGGGAAGACAGGCATCCTGGGCTGGGGGCTTGTAGTAATTCTCCTGTAAAAGTCATAGGTGGGGCCAGTGAGATGGCTCGGTGTGGAAAGGTGCTGGCCACCCAAGTCTGGCCGACTGAGTTCAATCCCCAGCACCTACCTAAAGGTGGAGGGAGAGAACTGTCTCCAGAGTTGTCCTCTGACCTCCCCATGTGGACCATGACACATGCACAGTAAATAAATATATGTAATAAAACTCTTTTCTTACACTTCCTGTAAGTACTGGGATGGAGCTCAGGGCTTTGTGCATGTTTGACAGGATCTGGATTCAAAACTATTCCAAAGCCTTAATGTTTTTTTTTAACCCCCAGACAGGGACTCCCTTCACAGCTCAGGCTGGCTTTGAACTCACAATCCTTCTGCCTCAGCCTCCTGTGTGCTGGAATTACAGGTGTCTAGTACCACACCTAACTAAACTCTTTCTCTAACTTGAAAATATGTTTATTTTGTGTGTGTGTGTGTGTGTGTGTGTGTGTGTGTGTGTGTGTGTGTGTGTACATACAGTGGTGTGTCGGGAGGTCAGAGGGCCACTCTAGGGTTGTTCTTGCCTGCAGCCTATGGAATCAGGGGATTGAACTCAGACCAGTAGTGTGCAAGTGCCTCTAAAGCTGAGCCATCTTGCCTGCCCACTTTAAGTGCTGATGAGAAAAAGCTGTAGGCATTTCCCCCCATAATGCTGTATACATGGCTCTCCTGCCCGCCACTCACAGATGCAATTGCCCCATCCAAGCACGCAAGGCCAGGCCTGAGCCACATCCATCCACACTCATTTCAACTTGATTGTATAACTGTCGCAAGACTGACATTGGACAAGCATCTCAGGGACAAAGCATCACAGCCCATGGTGACAGTGTCCTTCACTGAGTTCTCACCCTGTCTCTTTAACAGCATGTCCCTTACTAAGTGACTGCTGCTACTCCCTCAAACCCAGTGGCAATCTTCCAGTGGCAACTCTGGAGGCCCCTGCAGTTGGGGGCAGGGCTTCCCACAGCTGCAGCTAAGCACACAGGAGCATATTTAGAAGCTGTGAGACCAGGCGTCCCATGCTGCACACACATTAGGTCTGGATACCAAGATAGGGTATGGCTTGTGTATATGTGTGGGTGGCGGGGGGTGCCAGGGATCAAATCTAGGGTCCCTTGCAAGGCCGATTGTGTGAGCTCTACCTTCCGAGCCATATCCCCTGCCCTCCAGATTTTAAAAACTCTGACATCACTGAGTGCCAGCTTGGTAAAAGGCCAGGACGGCAGCTGACCAAGAAAACCAAAGTCGATGCCAAAGATGTGGCAACTTGCACAGAAATGGCTTGATCTGGTGTTACTCACTGGATGTGAGGCTGAAGAAAGACTACAGAGGCTTCTAGATCCCACAGTGGGACAATCTAAACCAGTTTAGATGTAAGAAGTCCCGGAGTGTTCACAGAGCACAGGTGAGCAACCCAATATATGTTTGTTTGTTTTGGTTTTCAAGACAGGGTTTCTCTGTGTAGCCCCGGCTGTCCTAGCTCTCTTTCTGTAGACCAGGCTGGCCTTGAACTTAGAGGTCCATCTCTGCCTTCTGAGTATCCAGATTAAAGGCATGCACCACCACTGCCTGGCATAACCCAACATTTAAATGCATGCATGTATGGGTGTATGTATGTATGTGTGACTGTGTACAGGTAGAAATGTACTCAGATGTTTGTGCTTATATAGGGGTGCATGTAAATATAGGTGAATATGTGTATATAAAAGAATATCTCACACACATATGTATATATATATGGGTGCATCTGTCCATGTGTGTATACTCATGTTTGTATGTAGGCCATACTGTGCATGCATGGCCAGCTTGCTGGGCTCACGCCTAAGGTAGGTGGGGACAGGCTGATGGCTCCTCACCTTGCACTGGCATTGGCCGTTGGTCTTGTTGCAGTCCAGATCGAAGCCTTGACTGACAGCACAGTGACAAGGACCACACACCGGGTTCCCCCACCAGCCTTTGGGGCATGGAAGGTCGACTCTGATGGAGAAATAAGGTGACAGATGAAGGACACTCCAGACTTTTGTGCCCTCATCCCTGCCTTCAGGGGGCCACATCTCCAGCCAGGCTCTGTCTACAAACATACTGTTTAAAATGATGTTTTTCTCCGTGCATCCATCTATTTTAAAGATGCACATGAGAAGGCCAGTGAGGGCCTCAGGTTAGCGTGGAATAAAGGCATGGTGAGGATGGCATCTGTTTGTACCTCTCCGGGAAGATGGGGACAGAAGCCAAGAGGGCCACGGGGCAGTGTCACGGGCTCCCTTACTTGTTCTCGCAGTACTGCCCATAGTGGCCGGGCCCGCATTCGCATGAGTAGCCTCGAGGACTGTTGGGGGAGCGCACGCAGGCCGCGACATGCTTGCAGGGGTTCAGGACACATGCGTCCACACACTTTCTTCCAAAGTAGCCTGTGGGGACAGGGCCAGCATGACCTCTACACCAAGGCTTCTCTGCATCCCGTAGCTGACAGTTCATGCCACTCGCAGGAGGGAGCAGCAGCCTCCCCTCCAGGTCACAGGAGACAGACTGGGAAAACATGGAAGGCAAGCAGCCCGGGCCAGGGGAGGGCTGGATGTAGGGGTGTAGCTCCTGGGTATTCCAGACACCTGGGAGAGGGGGGCTATCAATGAATACCTTTGATGCTTCTCCACCCACCGAATTCAAAGGTGGCCGGTGAAATGTGTCACTTTTTCAAATATGTCACTTTACACTGACTATTCTAACTGCACTTTGAGATCAAAGTCCCGAATGTTCCCTAGGCCAAGAAAGAAAAAGCAAGGCTTTTTCAAGTAGAAAGGCTTTCTGAGGGGAGTCGGGAGACCGAAAGAAGGTCTACCTTTGTAGCCCAGGCTGGCCCAGAACTCACTATACAGCCTACGCTGACTTCAAACTTGCAGTTTTCCTGCCGCGGCTGATATTTCCTCCCAAGTGCTGATATTATAGGTTCGTGTCACTATGCATGGCACAGAGGACACTTCTCATAAAACAGCTCGGGGCCCTGTCGTCTCACTGGTTTGACCTGGGAAGCCGCCAGCCCAAATCAGTTTCCCCAGAGGCACCGTAGCCACCACAGGCTCCTCCATGATGGTGTGAAATGAGGGTCCCACCTCTGTCACAGACGCAGGAGTAGCTGTCCCAGGTGTCACGGCAGTGGCTGTGTGGAGGGCAGGGGCTTGAGGCACATGGGTCCTCCACGTCACAGCCATCCTTGACCCTGACCTTGAGGGCATCATTCATGTTCAGGGTGGCAATGTTGGTAGATGTCTCCCCCATCCTCACACCCTGCATTTAAAAAGTGAGGGCAGCCGGATTCAGTCTCAAGAGTGGTGGAACTGGAGGGTATACCCCAGAGGGTAAAGAGAAGTTAAGAGAGCCCCCAAATTCTCTCCCAATCTGACCAATTCTTCTTATCCTCACAGCCTGGAGGCCAGAGACGTGGGCAATGTTGGGTCACACAGCATGGCCAGCGGCAAAGCAATGTGTGGTTCGTGTCCACTGCGGGAGGGCTGTGAGTGGGACAGGGCTTAGCTGCTCCCTCGCCAGCTGTGGGACACCTGTGTGGATGTGAAGCTGGACCAGCCATGGCAGAAGCAAGAGGCTGAAGGCTGGGGTTTTGGGGGTCGGATCCCTGGCGTAAGGGGAGCTAGGAGGGAAGGTGGGAGTGAGCAGGAAACTTGAGTTAAAGTCTGGGGTACCTACTAGGTGGATCATTTCTTTGCCAAAGACTAACCGAAGAGCCATACCAACTGTAGTGATGGAGGCCTGAGCCATCCTAGCTAACAAAGATGCTGTGCCATGCCCACCATACCTGCATACAGCCTCGGAAGCCACGGCGCACAGACAACTTGTCCTCGGACACGCCTCCAATGACAATAGTCCGCATCTTCAACCCAGGAAGCTGGTTCCCAATCTGTACTGTGCTCTACATAGAAAGGATGGGGGTGGGTGTCTCTGGGCACACCTTCCCAATGGGAGGAATGTGTTCAAGACTAAGGCAGGGGGACATGAACCACCTCCTTAGAGCCTCCAAAGGAACATTTGGCCTTCTGGCAGAAAGCAGGCAGACTGTATGTGGCACACAGGGCATGGGATCCAGGTGGTCAGTGGGGAAGACATGGGCAACTCTCCTACCCCATGATGGGCACAGCACTAAAAATGCCATGGTGGGAGAATGAGTTGGGTAAACAGGGACATCTAACTCAACAGCTATGCACTCTTAGAATGTGGTGCAAGGCAAGCTAGACTCCAAGGCCCTCGTGAATCACTAGGCATTCATTTTCTCAGTATGTGGTATCTTCTGACATGTGCCATGTTCTCTGGCAGAAACTGCAGAAACCATTCTGGTTTAGTGAGCATTCTGAGGGTGCTGTCCGGAGACAGCTGCATACAGCTGGGATCGATGTATATCTGTGTCTTTCGGGACCGATGTGTATCTGTGTCTTCCAGGCCCTTGGGGCCCTGGTCTTTTCCAGCTTCATTCTCTATTTCCCTTTCCAGGAAATACTTGGGCAGAGGCACAGGGCTGAACAATGAGATGCTACTCAAAGCAACTTTGCCAAGAGCATGCTCTGCAAAGGTACCCGAAGCACCATGATGGGAGACCCAGGTGGGCAGAGCCCAACTCCAGACTACAGACATGTCCTCAGCACACATGGACTAGAAGTTACAAAGCTAGGGAGGCCCACCAGTGCTTCTCCAAACCCGCAAGGCCCCTGCAGTGCTGGTGTATTGAGCATCATTGTGCTCTCCCATAGGCTGATGGAGGAACTGTTCCCAGGAAAGTACAGGTACATACTCACCTGGTCCATCCCATAGTCCAAGGTCATGACTGCCAGGTATTTGATGTCCTTGCCCTCCTTGGCGCTCCTCAGTTCTATTAGCAGGTGATGCCACTCTCCATCGCTTATACGGGACTTGGACAGCTGCATGGATGCCACGTCGGAGGGACCATGGGAGACCTCAAACTGGATGTAGCTGTTGAGAATCTGTAGGGCAGAGAGAGCCACACCAACTGACTGGTGCAGTTACGGTAACATGGAAAGCATTCTGCAGACATCTAATAACAGAGCCATGCAGACAGACTTGGGACATCGCACCAGAGTGAAAAAAAAATTAAAAATTAGGAGCCAGGCATGGTGGTGCCCACCTGTGATCCCAGGACTTGGTGGAACAGCAGGAATGATCCTGAGTTTGGAGACAGCTTATTCTAAATAGCAAGTTTCAGGCCAGCCTGGGCTACGTAGTGAGACTATCTCCAAAGAGAGAGGAAAAAGAAAACAAAGACAGACACAGATTTGGCTGGGAATGTAGCTCAGAGGTAGAGCACTTGCCTGGCCATGTAAGGCCTGGGCTTTGCTCCCTAACAACACACACACACACACACACACACACACACACACACACACACACCACACAATTTGGTACAATTTTAGTTTGTCAAGATCTAATTTTATTTAAAGATATGAATGGAAACCAAGAGTATTGATTGCACCTGGCCTAGAACGGTGTTTTAAATGAATGCAGTTAAAGCCAGCTGCAGTGGTGCATGCTTTTAATCCCAGCACTTGAGGGGCAGGGGCAAGGGCAGGGAAAGGGGTAGGGCCCAGAAGCAGAGGGGTAGAGGCAGGGTAAGTGGATCTTCATGTGTTTGAGACGATCTTGGTCTATACAGTAAGCTCCAGGCCAGCCATGACAAAAGAAAAAAATTAAAAAAGAAAAGAAAAGAAAGGAAGAAAAGAAAGAAATGAAGCTGGGGGCTGGCAAGATGGCTTAGGGGGTAAGGGTACTTGCTGCCAAGCCCAATGACCTGAGTTAGATGCCTGAGACTCGCAAGATGGAAAGACAGGACTGACTTCCACAAGTCGTCCTCGGGGTCCCATAGGCACACTATGACACATACATGCACACATATAATTAAATAAAGAAATACATAAATGTCAAAAATTTAAATTAATGCAGCTTGAGCAATGCCCAGGTTGTTGTTGTTGTTGTTGTTGTTGTTGTTGTTGTTGTTGTTATTATTATTATTATTATTATTATTATTATTTTGACTTGACAGAGAACTGGGTGAGTTGGACCGTCCTCCTCCTGTGAGTTAGGACACCTGTGTGAAGGTCTGAGTGACAGAGCAGAATTGCAGGGCCGAGGCCAGTAAGAAGGAAGCTGCAGCTCTGCTTGGGGCTGCTTCCCCCAGGGCCAAAGCTGGTGCTGAAGACTCAGCTGCAGCAAGAGCTAAAGAGGTTCCTGCAGGTCCATGGGGAAAAGATGAGAATTCCCATCCCAACCAAGCTGGATGGGCAGGCATCTTCAAGGCTTAGCACTGGGATGCTGAAGGGTTAGACACTTAGAGTAAACAAGAAACAGAGCGGATCTTGCAGGGACAGAAGCCTGGCTTTGACTCTCTGTGACTGTACTAACATGTTCTGAGGCAACTCGTTCCCCTGGCTGCTGCCAACAACAAACAGGATGACAAGGATGTCTGTTCTTTCTAGTTTTTTCAGTGCGATGCCTAGCACTCAATAAAAATATCCCAAAGTATGAGGACACAGTAGCATGTCTAAAAACACAGAGAAGAGTAGAACGGACCCATAGGGATGACAGAATCGTCAGAACCAGGCTTGTAAGCAGTCATGAGAGCCACAGATAGACTCGGGGGCCAGCAGACTCTTGTTTCTGGCTGTCTGTGTAACACTCCAGAAGGATCAAGCCACCACATTTCAATACATGGAAGAAAAAACAGAAAGCAGGGCTGTGGCTTACGTAAGTTGTTCACAGTTAAAGATAATGCCCACCAAAATGAGACTTAGATTGAAAAGCCACCGACCATGACACACCTGAAATGTAAAGACATAGAAAATGTTGAAAGTAAAAAGATGGACACAGCCGGGCAGTGGTGGTGCACGCCTTTAATCCCAGCACTCAGGAGACAGAGGCAGGCGGATCTCTGAGTTCGAGACCAGCCTGGACTACAGATTGAGTTCCAGGACAGCCAAGGCTACACAGAGAAATTTCGTCTTGAAAAACAGAAACAAAAATAAGAGGATGGACAGAAGGGCTAGTGTGGCTGTATTTGTAGACAGAGCACTGGAAGGCAAGCATCATCACTAGGAAGAAGAGGACTCTCACAAGGACACCAGAGTCAGTCTGCCAGGAAACACAACAGCCAAGCATTGAAGTCCAGATACAGATTGACACAACAATAGGCCTAAACCTGGAAAGGGCATAGCATTTTTAGAGGTTTGTTTTTGGTTTTCTGAGACAGGGCCTCACTCAGCCCATACTGGCCTCCAACTTCCTATGTGAGCCCAGGATGACCTTTTAGTTTCTGATCCTTTGGCCTCCACTTCCTAAGTGCTGGGATTACAGGTGTGTGACACTACACCTGGTTTATGTGGTGCTGGGAATCCAACCAAGGGCCTTGTAGACATACGCTAGGCAGGCAATCTACCCACCGAGCTACACCGCCAGCCCGACACAGTCTGTTTAAACATGATTAACGCCACAGTCTTGACGTGAGAGGATCTCTTTGCAGCTCCTTGCTTGACAACTGCAGACTACACATTCTTCTCCAGTACACACGGAATGTTGACGAATGCTGGCTGCATCCAGGCTTGAAAGCAAGTCTCGACATATTTCCAAGGACTCCACTCACTGGGCCCAAGTTGTGTGGCCTCCGACCATGTTAGGAACAATTATCAAAAGTTTCTAGTACACAGTGCCTGGTGCTGACTAACTCAGAGTACTCCACAGGCCCCAGAGGAAGCCCTGATGAAAAGGACTAACGTCACGATTGCCGCCTCTTGACTTTGCCAATAGTTGATTTCGGGAGGTAATTTTCACCTTTTTACATATTGCTTCCTTTGGCTCACAGAGGTCTCCTGGGCTGTTTTCTCTCTCTCTCACTGGCCTTCCTGGCAAAACCCCGAAGTGATAGATCAACAATGAAAATGAAAATGCCATGTGCCTACAGCCAAAGGAGAAGCCGTGAACAAACCCTAGGACAGAGACTGGAGCTGCCGCCCATCTTGGACTGTTCCCCGATTGAAGACGGGTGCCACCAACTGTGTGACTGTTCCACTTGACAATGCAGGGGGATTTGGGGTGCCTGAGAGCAATTATCCAAATTGTCTGGGCTTTGGACTGTCATGGGGTGGGGACACTCAAACAGGAGTGTCAGGAGGCCACAAGTTGAACATGTCACACAAAACATAACCAGAAAATTCCTGGGATGCCTGGTAGACCAGCCTCTGGGAACCATACTGAAGTAGTCTCGGGTTACCCCTGAGGTCTACAGGACCCCTCAAGGCCATCTTTGGTGCACCCAGTCTTCCTGGCTGCAGTCCCTGAATTTGTGGATGAGCTACCAAACGTAACTACTCAGCCAGGCCTAACCCTGCTGAACGCAGCCCTTTTTTCCTACAGGTACACTAATGACAGCCTGTGAGCACCCATCATCACCTGAATCGAAACAGCCAATTTAATGTGTTCCGACAGAGAAACACCCACAGAGAAATGCCATCCCCAGGCAGAACGGGTGCTTCCAAGTTCAGCTCAAAGTGAGCTTCTGGGGCAGTGGGTAAACAGCTAATGAGAGAGGAATAATGACAGCCACAATTACCCTTGACGCACACGCCAACACCCCCCAACCCAGTGGGGTGCTAGAGCCATGACCCCAGGTGAGTGGGCAGGCAGGGGCCAGAGGCAGGCTTCTGTCTGGGCTGACAGCCCCACCCTCCTGCCAGGGCAAGGAATCTATCAAAGGGCCCTATGACCTCCAGCAGAGACCTGGGAGAGGGGAGGGCTCTGGTGTTCCTGTCTCCTCCCATTCTCTGAGCCGAGCCCTGCTCCAGGGAGCTGGAGAGGGTCCTCTGGCTGACCCAGGACCCATGGGGCCTAGATTACACAGCCTCTAGCCTCAGTTTCCCCTCATGCAGAAGGGGAGCTTGGTGCAGACACTCCTTAGAGTCCACCTCTCCCTGACCATCTCCGATCCACCTCAACTGCCTGACTGGGGAGGAAGAATGAGGAGCCAGGGCCCAAGAAGTGGAAGAAACAAGCCATGACTCTTTGTGGACATGGGGACAGCAGCGGCCATGAGTACCAGTTCCAGCAGCAGCCACCACCTCCAGAGCTGTAATCTTGGGACAGAAGTGCTATGTGTTTCACATGTCGGTGTGGCCAGACTCCTCAGGAAAAGAAGAAACTGATAGGTAGCAGAGACTGTGCTGAAGGGGAGGAAGGAGAAAGGGAAAGAGGATGGCCTATGGGAAGGCCGTCCATGGGTACTAGGGCCCATTAAATGCACTCACACACGGACACATACAGAGACATGCATGCACTCATGCATAAACATACACACACGTATGGGCACAAATGCACAAACATACACACATGTGCACTCATAGACATGTACACAGATGTGCATACAAACATATACACACAGTCATGAACACATGCAAACACAGACACGTACATAATGACATGCACAGATGTACACACAGATGCACGCATACACATATGCCCAGACACATTCACATACATAGGCATACACAAGCACACAAAGGGACATAGGCACACATGCATGTGCTTACATATACATACTTTGGAAAAGCCTGGAAGAAAGAAAGAAACACCCAGTTATTAATTCCTCCAGACTGGAGACCAAGTCCCTGCTTGGGCATGATTCTCCTAAGTAACGATTGATCCCCTGGGATTTTTGCACATCAGGGGGGTGTTAAATCTAAGGAGAGCTAAAGATGGAGAATTCCGACCCTGCCCAGGAATCATGGGCCACGGTTTGTACAAGAGCGTCTGTCTGGTCAGTGTGAACAGGAACTGTCAGAGACACAAAGGCAGAGGATGAGTCGCAGGCTTGGTGGGAATCTCCTGGCCAAGCAGTGATTCCCAGACTGGGCTCCTTCTAACCACCTCAAAACCTCATGGTGAGCATAGGATAAGGGATCTCTCTACCGCACGGCCAGTGAAGAGGCGGTGAGGCGAGGCTAGCTCAGTGAGGGAGCACCGGGTGATCCTCCTTGATACCTCTAGCTCCAACAACCTATCACAATCTGCCTGTGATGCAGGAGATGCGCAAACGTGTGAACGGAGTGCCTGAAGATCACTTCTAAAAATGTTCGAGGACTCTGACCTAAGGTTTCAAACAAGCCCAACAGTAAAGAGGAAAAAAATGAAAACACACATGTGGCATGATGCGGTGGGTCCCCGAGAGCCCTCTAGACAGGGGCCTGGCGTATGGTAGCATGCAGGTTTAATATGGGGGTAAGGGGCTGCAGTCTGAATTGATGGAGAATCACTCACTGCATCTGACGCAACCCTTTGCTCCCAGCTCTTAAAGGCTGTGAATCTAGCCAGGAAAAAAGGTCGAATTCCAGGCAGGACAGACCAGAGCTGCTGTCTAGGGCAAGTTACACAGAGCCAGCAGCTCCATGGTTACACGCTCCACCCCGTGGCTACAGCGAAAGGAAGTGGGCGCTGGAAAGGAACTCCACGGGAGCCATTAGCTCTATACGATCTCTGCACTTCCCCTCTCCTAAATGGCACAACGGCGCTGCTGCTGGAGTCACCCATGTTTCCCTTCTGTGTTCTCTCTGTCCACCATAGGGCAGGCATAGGAGGAGGTAGGTGAGTGGCAGATGCCCTTTATAGGCATCCCGGGAAGCCCCTCTGTCTGGTTTTCTTCCTGAGGGCTCCTGTCTGCTCTGCAGGTGCCCGCGTGGCTCACAGACACACTCACCTGGAGATGGAGCCTGGAAGATGTGCCAGCTGTGGCCTCCATCAGCACGCCATCCTCCTTCCGGGTCCGGAACATGAGCCCCAGGTACCAAGGCACAGAGATGGTGATGTCTAGGTCACTCCAAGACACAACGCTCTCACCACTGAAGCGCTGCGGGTGCGGCATAACTGCAGATACAGACCAGGACCTCAGGCGCCTCCCGAAATCAGGCAGAGAGCATCTTCTCAGCTACCAGCCAGGTGAGGAAGGGGTCTACCACTTTAACCCAAATGCCAGCCTCAGATTTGTATCAGTGCTCAGTAACTACCCTAAGAACCCAGCAACGGACTGTGCAGATGTCCATCATGGCTTTTGTACAGCTCACTGGGCAAAGAAGCCCTGAGGATTGCCAGACACATCCAGAGTGAGGCAAGGAGCACCCAAGATGGATGGATGACAGTCAAGGGGTGGTCCTGTGGTGCTTGGGACATGGAGTAGGTTCAGGTTTCGGTTGGGTGGGTGGCACCATTCCCTGGGCAGGGGATCATGGCTTGTATAGTGAAGAAAGCGAGCTGGGCGCTAGCATGCACTGCTCTCTGCTCTTGACTATGGTGACTGTGTGATGTCCCCAGTTCTCTCCAAGCTCTGCTGCTGTGACATCCCCATCATGAGGGACTTATTATGGTCTGGAACTGTGAGCCAAATAAACCCTTTAGCCCTTAAATTGCTTTTGTCGGAGTACTTTATCGCAGCAAGGAAAGACATTAAGACTCCCCTCGAACCCTTAAGCATCTCCGGGAGATGAGCGGGAGGTTGTCTTCCATGCTCCTCACCAGGCCCCATCAGCAGCAGCTGCCAGGAGAGGCACCCGAGAACTCCATGAGGCTCCAGTGTGTCCCCAAACTCCATGAGGCTCCGGTGTGTCCCCATCGTCACCTTGCTCTTCTGACTCTCATGGTTACCTGCCTCTACATCCTTTAGAGCTGGCCCCAGGCCCTGGACCTCTATCCCAGCCTCCTTCAGACTGCTTATCGCCTGTGTCCCCCCTCCCAGCTACACCACTGTACTTTGCGGGAGAAGGGACAGATGCCTACCTTGTTCACAGTTCTTCCCACCAAAGCGGAGTGGACATTCACACAGGTATGTGTTCCACCTGTTCACACAGGTGCCCCCGTTCTGGCATGAGGTCCCATCGCAGAAGTTCCGCTGAGAAGCACAGCCTGTGGGGCAGAGGGTATCGTCTGGCCTTGAGTTGAAGACCCCAAGGCAACTTCTCTTAAGGAGCTGCGCCATTCCCTGCCCTGGCCCACTCATGAGCGCAATCAGCTAGAGATAGCCAGCTGGGAATCTGCTGGCCATGGTGAGAACCCCAGACTGGGATGTGTGGAATTCTCTGCCCCACCCATGTCTGAGACTCAGGGATTCCATGCCATACCAGAGTCTGATCTGACTATCTGGTGACAAGTTCAAGATCTTAAGATTGTGTGTCCAGGTAAACAATGTACCCAGCATCAGGGACACAGCAAACTGTAGGCACTGTGGTCATACCCACTAAGCCAAGCTCTGTACCCATTCCCAAGAGGTCTTCACTCACAGGTAGGTACATTTCAAGAAGTCTCTGGGAGGTAAAGCAGCCCTTATGTCCCTGGTATGATCACAAATGTCCAGTGGGCACCATGCTAGTCCTACACACCCAGGGGCCGTGAATACCTGCCCTGGTGCCATTGTTGGCAATGAATGCAGCCATGTCCACAATCCTGCCATCGACGGACAGGTTTCGCATGCATCCCACAAACTGTCGGCTATGCACAGGGAAGTCTTCTGGCAGGTTGGGGACACCACCCAGGAGCAGAGGTCCAGTCAGATCCAGCGACCTGGGAAGGCAAAGCCGCTTTCTGTGGTATCAGGTCTGTCATTGCCATAACATCGTGACTAAGGCTTCAATCACAGAGCAGGTACAAGCCCAAGGCAGATGACTGGGGGTCAGGACAAAGTCAACCCTGCTCCAGGGTCACCAGTGGCTCCTCACAGCTTCTCTGGGTCTCAGCTTCCTTACACCTGCATCACTTCCCAAAAAGCGGGTGTTTGGGGGTAACTAAGGCCCACCTACTGAGTCCCACTCTGCAGCAGAGGGAAGCATCCCATAGTTCCTTGGCTCTCTAGGGAGAAAGTGTAATTAGAACAGAACTCCCGGCTCCAGCAGGGGGCAGCTGAGGTCCCAGGTAGGGTTCTAGGCCCAAGAAGGCACAGTTCACCACAACAATAAAGAAAGTGAGGACACGTGACCTTCATCATGTTCACCTGAACATGACCTTCAATGGGGGATAAAGAGTCAGGGCCAAGGGCAGTGGTAGAAGCCTGTAATCTGGCCCTAAGGATACAGAGGCTAGAGAATTGGAAGTTGGAGGACAGCCTGGGCTACATAGGAAGACAACATCTCAAAACAAAATTCAAACAAAAGATTTATCTATTTATGTATATGGGTGTTTTGTCTGCATGTACACTTGCACACCAGAAGAGGGTACCAGATCCCATGGGACTACAATTTTAGACAGTGGTGAGCTGCCATGTGGGTGCGGAAAATTTGAACTCAGGACCTCTGAAAGAACAGCTAATGCTTTTAACTGCTGAGCCATTTCTCCAGCCCTAAACCCCAATGTTCTATAGTCCATCTACACCCCATCATCTAGACAGAGCAGGAGTAGCTTCTCACCTTTTGAGGCTGGTGCAATCAAAAGAAAAAAAAGTGAGGCTGGCCCTGCATGTGGCTGTTAGAATTTCTTTATCCTGAGTTAAAAGAATCCCTGGGAGACCCAAAACTTCCGCCTCACAGGGACTGGCAACCCAGGGAGACAAGGCAACAATGGCCAGTTGCTCAGACTGACTTCTTCTGAATGGTGGCTCACTGCTTAGCCCAGGCTGGCCTTGAATTCATAGGTAGACCAGGCTACGTAGGCTCTCAATTCATGTGCCTCCGCCTCCCAAGTGCTAGGATTATTGGTATGCCATCTGGAGACTTAGTCTTGAGGGTCCTAAGGTCTGAGAGAGAAGATGCTATCCACAGGGAGACAGTCTGACACCAGTGTAGACAGAGGATACCAAGGACCTCTGCATTGCCCCGATGCGGGTGACTTGTGTTTAGAGGAGGGCCTGAGTGGTTGGGGACGCCCCGTGTTTCCCTTCCAGGTGTCTCACTTCTTGGAGCCGCTCTGAGTGCCCTGGGCAGCACAGCTGTAGTTCCCAACGTAACTTCCAAAGTGCACGGCCACAGCTGCGTCACAGTCATCCACGGTTACCACAGCTACCTTCTCTCCAGACGGCCCATGGGGCAGGCCCAGGTGGCCGATGTTGGGCTGTAGGGGCAGAAAGAATAAAATCTGTCAGCATGCCCTGGGCGGGTGCCCCAGCTCTGCACACTACCTGCAGAGATGGAATGTGATGAAAGGTGAGGTACCCTAACTCCCGACCTGCGACTCGGGATACCGGGAATCTTCCTAGAACACAGGTCCTTCTCAGAACCGCAGGATGAGAACTTGTTGGGAATAAGGCTGTGGCATCAGTTAAGGCAAATCCAAGGTAGAATATAGGAGCCTGAGACCAGATGACTGGGGTCCACAGCTATAGCCAGCACACAGGAAGGGGCAGGACCCTCCCTAGAAAGATGGCTTATAAATCATTTTTTTGGTAGTGCCAGGGATGAAAGTCCAGGGCTACAGACAACCACTCAACCATTGAACTACATCTTCAGCACCACAGCTGTCTGGGTTCAGTTCTCCACCCGAGAGGAGAACAGCTGTTGTCTAAGCCACACAGCTGCTAGCCCTTCCTTATAGTGGCTTCTGGACACAGCCATGTCATTATACAGAACCCTCTTTTTGTCCCTCACTGGCTCCTGGCCACCACAACCCTGTGTTCAGGTTGCTGCTTCCTGATCCAAATATGGAGACCTGTTTCCCGGCCATCCAAGATGGCGCCTGACCATACCGAGTACTGAAGTACAGAATGCCTGTGCTGACGTCACCCTCTAATTATCTGTATTCCTTCACTGGCCTGAAGTTGCCTCTTCTAAGCTCCCAGGCCAGACCTGGAGCCTCTTGGCTTTGGCCTCTCTGCTGACCTCAAGTACCAGCCTGGGCTCCCACCCCCTCAAGCCACCCAGGGATGGCTTCTTTTCCTGGCAGTCCTCATAGTCTCTCAGGACACCAAGTATCCACCCATATAACCTCTGAAATCCTTCCTGGAGTAGAAGAGAAGTCAACTACACTGTCCATGAAACACAAAAGGTATGAGGGCCTCAGAGTTTTAGAAACAAGCAAACAGCCAGAGGGCTGGCAGGCTGATGGGCAACTGGATTTCCTTTCTGACCTGCAAACCAGGGTACCAAAGCCTGTGTCCCTAGCTGCTGTGAGCATAACCCCAGGGTGGTGTCACCAGACCTTCCAAATGGCACACACACACACAAGATCCCTCCTTCCTCACAGACAGCCTGGCAGCAGCCCTCCTCAATCACTCCCAAACAATAGGCTCAGACAGGTATGTTGGCACACCTACAGTCCCAGAACTCAAGAGGCTGAGCCAGGAGGATCATTTAAGTTTGGGAGTTCAGGGCCAGCCTGGGCAACATAGCGAGACCACATCTCAAAAGAAAAAAAAAAAAAAAATCTGTGGGCCCAGGGCCGCCTCTTTCTATAAAACTGCTGCATCTGGTTGCATTAACATGACAACCTTATGTTACTTTATACTCCTGGAAATAGCTGTAAAAACAGACTATAATTAAGTCAACCTTAATGCCTTTTAACAGGGAATGACTGTGCAGCTCATTCAACACGAAGCCTCAATATTCCCACAGGAAGGAGACACCCGTTTAACGGGTCCACAGGGCTGGAAGGTAGCGCACGGAGCCACTGGCAACAGGAGCTCAACCAAGTGTCTGGGGCGTGTGAACCAGGGTCCATCTGCTCAGGCCACGTACCCTGGAGCGGGTGACTTGGCATGTAGCCATCCAACATGAGCCCTCCACTCCACCTCCTCCAACCATCTGCCCTGAACAAGCTCATGGCAGTAGTTCCTCTGGGTATAAGGTAAGATTTAAGATTAAAATACCCACTGGGTATTGTGTTTGCCATGCAAGTGAGGACCTGTGTTCAGAACCCAGGACTACATAAAAGCTCAGCATGGCTGTGCATGCCTATAATTCCAGCACTGAGGAGGCAGAGGCAAGCGGATCCCCAAAGTTGGCCAGCCAGCCCAGCTGATCGGTGGGCTCCAAGTTCAGTGCAAAAAATTAGTGTGGGGAGCAACTGAGGAAGATATCCATTGATGACCTCTGACCTCCACAAAATGCAAGTGCACCTGAATACATACATGAGTCCTCAAAATACAAATGCATGAACACACACACACACACACACACATCTACATAGATATATGCGTGCGTGCATGCACACACACACATGTGCACACACACGCACATACACACAACCATCTAACCTGTTGATGTATTGTAGTGTCCACTCTACATGAGTCTCCCACAAACCCTTCTTTGGGAACTCTGAGGGGAGTCAATTATCTTAGGTCACTCTCTGATTATCTATTTCCTTAGAGAGTCCACCTCTGTGTTAAGTAGTAGTTAGACAGCTACGGAAAATCATCTGGTTTCTCACTTGGGAGCAGCAGTCTGCTTCGGGAGATTGGTGAGGTGCCCATTAGGGGTGCTTAAGTGTTAGGTACCATGCTGAGAAAGGAGGACCATCCCCAGGCTGTCCGAACCCTGTATCATCTCCAGAGCGTGTAATTTACATTTTTGGGAATGGGTGTGAGGTTTGCAGAGGGTGGATGTAAACAGCCTTTACACGCGGAGGCTTTAATGAAACTGAGCTGCTATTTACAAAATTGTGATTGCTGTACACTCCGCTTTGTAATCAACAGCTCAGCACCCTGGGATTCAAGCACAGACAGGGAGGAAGGGAACACTGGGGTGGAAAATGGGATGGGGGGCGGGGAGGAGGGGGAGGGAACGCCCAGGTTTGTATCCAGAGTAGCTCCTGCTGATAAGGAGCAACCCCTGGTGACATGCTGACACCCGGCTCCATTCTGAGGGATCAGAGCTGGCGGCAAGGCCCTGGGGTGATGGCTGCTAGTCATCACCCCAAAATAGGTACCCTGACCTTGCAGATGAAAGTAAAGGAGTTTGTAGACAGAGGACCAAGCACTTGTGGGTCAAACAGGGTCAGGAGGAGGAGAGAGATGAGGCAGGGGCAGGGAGCACCTGCTGGGGCTGGGGCTGGGACTGGAGCAGCCGGAAGCTAGCAACCTCAGTGAGCGGTCTCGGTTCCTGACTGTCCAACAATGGGCTCACGGCCCACTGGGGGAGGGAAGCTCAGGGACAAGGTTAGAGAAACCAGGCATGGTGGTGCACACCTTTAACCCCAGCACTGAGGAAGCAGAGGCAAGCGATCTCTGTGAGTTTGAGGATAGCCTGGTCTACATAATGAGTTCCAGGATAGCCAGACCTACATAGAGACCCTGTCTCACATAAAGAGGGGTGGGGAGAAAAATAGTACAAGAAGTGACCAGGATGCATGCAGGGATTTCATTAGAGCCAAATGTTGGCCAATACAGGGCCCACCACACCACTCCCAGGGACATGCCCAAGGGAATACAGAGAGCCAAGTCCCCCCCCCCCCAAAAAAAAGCAGGTTCACACATGTTCACAATAGTACTCCTCACAATTCCCCAATGACAGCAGCAGCAACCCAAATGCCCCTCAACAGAGGGAGAGGGATAAACACTGGCCCATTCCATGATATGAGGGAGTGGGGCACTGCTATCCACCACAACTTTGATGAGCCCTGAGGCATGGCACGGAGGACTTATACTATATGATGGCTGCCATGCAGCCCAGAGGCTGCACTCATATCATAAAGACACTGGCTGGCCGCTGTGGGGGCTGGGGAGACTTTGGGGGTGACTGCTGAGAGCAACAGGGTATCATTGTAAGATTAGGAGAATATTCTAGGTGAGGCAGCAGGTTGCTGCACTGCCCTATGAGAGTTCTGAAAGTTGTTTCTTGGGGCCGTGGAGATCTCATGCAGTGCTCACCAGCTGTCCACCGCGCTCTATCAGGACCACCTCTGGGAGAGCCCGCCTGCTTCCATCGCTAGCCCCGTGCTGCTGTGGTGGGTGGTTAAGACAGCATGGGAGACAGCAGCTGTTGGTAAGGCCTTAGGGGCTACACAGGCAGTTTGAATCAGGATGGGCAGAGCAGCAGGTGCACTGATGGGAGACGTTGGCTGGCTGCTTTGGTCAGAGCCTCACCTAGCATGCAAGAGCACCTGGGTTCCCTCCCCAGCCTCACCACACCAAAAAGAAATATTCTTTTTAAAAGGGGGGTTTGGTTATACTCAGTATAGGTAAAGGAACCTGCTATCAAGTGAGGACATGAGTGTGATCCCTGAGCCCACATGGAGGAAAGAGAGAATGAGTGTCTCACATTTGTCTTTTAAACACACACACACACACACACACACACACACACACACACACACACACA
>CABHPR010154879.1:0-23904 GCA_902168415.1 Peromyscus melanophrys | reverse complement strand
ACACACACACACACACACACACACACACACACACACACACACACACAAGGTAACTGGAGCCTGGGAATGTAGCTCAGTTGATACAGTACTTGCCTAGCATACATAAAGCCTGGGTTCAATCCCTAGCACCCTATAAATCCAGGCATGGTGACACACATCTGTAATCCCAGGCCTTGGGAAGTCAAGATCATCTTTAGCTACACAGAAAATCTGAGGCTAGCCTGGGTTACATGACACCCTGTCTCAAAAAGAAAACTTAAAATTAAAGATGGTCAGGTGGTGATGGCACACACCTTTAATTCCAGCATTGGGAGGCAGAGGCAGGTGGATCTCTGTGAGTTTAAGGCCAGCCTTGTCTATAGAGCAAGATCCAGGACAGCCAGGGAAAGACAAAGAGACCGAGAGAGAGAGAGAGAGAGAGACAGCATGTCCTAGTGAGGAGGGACAAAGAAGAGGACAAAATGAGTCGCCTTCTAACATTTTAAAGGTGAACCTTTAAAAACCTGCCACATATTTACACAAAAGAAAAGGAGCGTGTGATCAAAGGGACAAGCGGCAGGCTCAGAGATTCCCTCTGTTTTTGTGTGAGATGCTGTGGGGAGCAGACAGCCAGACCAGGAAGACTCCCAAGTCTGAGGTACCTCCTTCAGGCCCCCTGAACCTTAGGCATCATCTTCAGGAGGGAAAGCTTAGCAGTGGCCAGGCCAGGACACTTGAACAAAAGTGGTGCAATACACGCAGACCAGAGGGGACACCCACACTACAGAGCAATGCATTGATGCCTGCAGCCAAGTCTACCATCGTCAGTATCTACACATGTGGAGTCTACAGCCTTAGTGTCCCCCACTGGCCACACAGGCTGCTCTGAGCAGGAAACCCACCACCCACCCCTGGGACAGGTGGAAATGCCAGTGGGTGGAGCCACCACAGTAACTCCGTCTCCACTTAAAAAACCCAAGGGCTACAGTGCACTTCAAAGTGAGGCCCCAAAGGGCCAGCTCTACCAATCCGTGCAGATCTGGATTCCTGATGCCAAAGCGTCACCAGGCCTGCCCCTTGTCATTTTCCCCCAGCGTATTTTCTTCTCCGAGTATGGCCCCTCCCTGATGGCTTCCACTTAGATGCCTAAAGTATCTGCAGAGAGCTTTTGTGTGCACACAAAAGCCTTTGGTCCTCCGAAGCGCTCACATTTCTGCAGTCTTTTAACCTGCTACAGACAATTCCTCGTTGGGAGGCCGATGGGGGTTTGGTTTCAACATGGGGGCGGGCAGAGTGGGGTGCCTCTGAAACCAGATGCACTAGGGTAAGACCCAGGAGGTGAATGGATTCACACTCAGTGTCAGAAATGACCAACCGACATTCATATCAAAGAATTCACAGGTGACTGGAGCCTGGGAATGTTTGCAGGAACTGAAGTGTGGTGGCGACATTTCTCGAACAGCAGCCCTGAGTCCCCACCCTGCTGGGTCCCCCGTGCACAGGTTTGCACAGGCACACTCTAGCCTGCCTTCGCCAGCCATTGAGGCCCCTAGTATGTGCTTGGGACTATCTCCCAGTAACAAAGTTGTGTTTGCTTCTCTTGTGTCTCACATTAAAGACAAAGGCAGAAGTCTAGTTGTCCTGGTCACAGAGACCTAGGAGGCGGGGCAAGGGTGCACCTGGGAAGCGTCCCCTGAGCTCTCCTTTACCAGTGCATATCCCAGGTATCTGAGTCAAGACCCACTAAGCTGAGGCTATACAATGAGGCAGCCTGGGTGACCAGGAAGTGCTCTGGAGATGAGAGAGCACAGGTCAGTGCTTACAGGAAGTGTGCACTTTGCACGCTCATACCACACTACACACTGCATTATTCTCAATGCACCATCAACCAGGCTCATCTGCCCAGGCACACTCACGTTTACTCATACTCATGGATACACTCACACTTACACAGGTGCTTACCAGTATTGACGCATGCACGCTCACATGCACACACTCACCAGCAGATCTTACACTTTGTGTACCACGGACAGAATCTTAACACATTCTTGCAAGTCATTCTTACAAAGCCTGGCCTACTCTAGCCAGGACCTGACAGGCCTCTTTCTGATCCCCCACCCCCAATCTGGGACACAACAGAGAGACCCTACATTCCAGCTCCTTATCTTTGACCTCACCTCAGAGTACCACCATCCTCCTCACCGACAGATCCTGAAGACAAGGAGCTCAAACCTTCATGATGAAGGCTGGTGCTGAATTGGTGAGAGAAAGCATGAGCTTGCTAGGAAAAGCAGAGGGACTGTGGAGGAAAGGGACGGTCACAGCAGGAGGGCGTGTGCTAGGCTGAGGATGACACGTTTGAGAGACACTGACACATCAATAAATGAAAGACGCAGGAGATGGCTTGGTCCCCTCCCCCACTGCAGTTCCGTGCCCCAGTTCCTCCCAGAACCACAAGGACCACTGCAGACTTATACACCCTAGTACCAGGCAAGATGTTAGTGCCCATGGTCCCAGGACTAGGGCGGAGAAGAGGGGGGCAGGCTTGCTGCAGCAAACGGCACCTCAGGTTGCACAGAGTGAGCACACTGGAAGAGGCTGAGACAGATGGAGAGCACAGGAAAAAGCAGCCATTCCACCGGACAGGACACACCCCGAGACAAGCTGCCTCGCTCCTAGAGAACTTTCCATAACGGAGCAATGGAACACAAAGGCCCCAGGGCGAGATTGGGAGCTGTGACGTTTCCGTGCAGGTGACTCTCTACCATCTGACCATCCTGTGTTTAGGAAAGGAAGCCAGGCACCTTATCTCCCAGCTCTGCCACCTGTCAGAAGACAGGGTGTGTCCTTGTACCTGCATACCCCATTACTACCATGGCAGCTCTAGAGAGGGCCACCCCAGCCACCTCTCCCACAGGGCTCACTGGCCGCTCCGTACCCCTTGGGTTGGCTTCTGTTACCTACTAAGCTTGGCTTCAAGGGAAGCATTTAACATTCCAAAGGCGGAGATGGAGGACAGATAACCGGGGTCTCAGACATCACCCGGTGACCCACCGAGAGCTGGCGGAATGTGCCTGTATGGAAGTGTCGCTACTCGATATTTATGGAATACCCATGTAGGCCAGACAGGCGCTCACTGCACTGGAAGGAAGCCGCCGCCGGAAAGAAACAACTGATTCACACTCCAGGCTCAGGCCTGCGGACAATGAGAGCTTTTATGGTAACCGAACCCCTGAGGTGCACTCCCATAGGCTCATATGAAACCCCACACCCCCACCCCCTTTGTTGGCAAGAGGGCCTCGTGCAGTGGAAGGGCAAAGAAAGTAAGTTCACGTTGCCGCACCCTTGGTCAGAATGGTTTTAGGTACTGTGCAAGGCTCAATGAACTTCACAAAAATGTGGCTTCTTTATCTTTCATTGTCTTCAAATCTGCAGATTTGTTGAAAAAAAAATATATAAAAGAATAAGACCAAAAATGGTTCATTTGCCACTGACGCAGATGGTTGAGGCTCTGCCTGTAACTCAGGTGTATATAAGATGACCCACAGAAGGACTTCAAAGGATCATAGATCTACCTGAATTCATATCCTTGTTCACAAACATACCCTCCATGCTTGCTGTTTGCAGAAAGAGTCACTACCAGGCCACTGGTAACACGTGTCCTCAACGATGCCTTGAGATTTTATACCTCTAAGAACCTGGAGGTCCCTTGCTGGGTGTGGTGATACACACCTTTAATCCCAGCACTTGGGAGGCAGAGGCAGGCCGATCACTGTGAATTTGAGGCCAGCCTGGTCTAGATAGTGAGTTCCAGGATGGTCAGACCTACATGGTGAGATGTTTTCTCAAAAAAAAAAAAAAAAAAAGAAGAAGAAGAAGAAGAGGAGGAGGAGGAGGAGGAAGAGGAGGAGGAGGAGAACCTGGAGGTCCTGGGGATAGACTTGCCCATGTGTCTAAGCAAGGGCCCTTGGGTTTTCTGGAATAGTAGAAACCCTCCCCTATCTAGAGGGGAGTGGAGGGGGGGGTCACAACCCACCTCTTCTGGATCTTGGGGTTTCACATGCAGCACAGACAAGAGGTTTGGAACCATGTGAACAAGCCAAAGTGAACCCAGCCAGGGCCAGGCAATTCCTAAGAAGATCCACATCCAGAGGTCAGCCCAAGGTCACCCCCCCCAGCAGAGAGGTGTCAGTTCTGAGAAGAACGGTACATTTCTGATAGAACCCCCTTTTCTCATAATAGAAACACAGCCAGCCTGAACACATACAGCAACCTTTCTCTAAACCTCTTCTTCTCAGATTTATGCAGCCAAGGAGAACACGGCAACCCAAACTGACATAAATAATAAATCAAATTGACAGGATTAATCATTTGAAAACACTATTTTGCAAGCCCTTTGGATTTTTTTTTATGTGTATGGGTGTTTTGCCTGCACGTGTATGTACACCACTCAACATGCAGTGTCTGGAAGAAGAAGATGACGAGTCCCCTGGAACTGGAATGACAGATGCTTGTGGGCTGCCACATGCACGCTGGGACCAAACCCATGTCAGCCAGTGCTCTTTTTTTTTTTTTTAAAGATTTATTTATTTTGGTTTTTAAATTTTTTTTTTATTTTATGTGCATTGGTGTTTTGCCTGCATACATGCCTGCAACTGGAACTGGAGTTACAGACAGTTGTGAGCTGCCATATTGAACTCAGGTCCTCTAGAAGAGCAGCTAGTGCTCTTTTTTTTTTTTTTTTTTTTTCCTGGAGCTGAGGACTGAACCCAGGGCCTTGTGCTTGCTAGGCAAGCGCTCTACCACTGAGCTAAATCCCCAACCCCGCAGCTAGTGCTCTTAACCACTGAGCCATCTCTCCAGCCCCCAGCCAGTGCTCTTAACCCGAGCCATCTCTCCAGCCCCAGGATTTCACAGTTCCTGCGCAATGTATTGTTTTCTTTTTCACCAAGATCACGTCTGCACAGCACCACTCAGTTTGC
The DNA here is from genome assembly GCA_902168415.1 of Peromyscus melanophrys. Classification (NCBI taxonomy): domain Eukaryota; kingdom Metazoa; phylum Chordata; class Mammalia; order Rodentia; family Cricetidae; genus Peromyscus; species Peromyscus melanophrys. Next base: position 18,943 of record CABHPR010154879.1, on the reverse strand, counting down.
CTGATCACACATTTGCTCCCTAATTATGGGGTGTTCGTAAGCAGACGCTATGCACGACAGGCTGGGAAAGAAATACTGATTTAGCCCATGTTTCAAATGGAAGATGCACGAAAACCAAACTAGATGCCATAGCTTGCTACTGAGGACTTGGATTGGTGGGTTTAACTTACTAGGTTACTATGGAATTGATGGAAAAATGAAAAAATGCTGCCCTGGATAATGATGACAAAGAGGAGGGAGCAGAGGAGGAGGACCATCATTCCGGTCATTCCTTGAGCAAGAAGGGTATAAGCACCCGATAGCCAGCCTGACTGGTAGGAACTTCACAAACCCTGTCAGCTTCAGAAGGCCAGTGTGACAAAGACGGTCACCGTAGTGATGCCTCTGTGCAAGAGGCTGAAGGCTGAGTGTCCTTGAAGACAAGCTACCTGCTGCTACCACCCACCTGTCTCCTGTCCTGGCTTCAGCTACTCCTGTCCCCACCTTCACCATTGCAAGTCCCTCCCAGCTAACCCCATATCCCTAGCCGAGTGCCCGGGAAGAGACAATCCTTTGAGACGTCTAGCAGTAACTAGAGACATCTGAGTCTTCACTAGAGCATGGATCCTGTGGCAGCTCATGAGTAGTGGCCAGGGACACAGACTGGCCCCTCTCCCAACAAAGAGTCGTCAACCCCAAATGTCGGTTGTGCCAGGTGGAGAAGCCCAATCGGTATCTCACCTCCTAATCCCTTCATGAAAACTCCCCTGCAGACTCACCCTGACCTCAGGCCCCACTTCCTGCCCACATCCTGAGCACACCCACAGAAGAGACCACACTGCCCTATGTATCCAAGTTGGACACACAAACCTCACTAGCACATCCACACTTCCCCAATGGGCTGGGGGTTGTCTCAGAATTGAGGTGAGGCTCAGAGGGATGGAAAAGTCCCTCTGGTCCAACTGGGAATATTAATAGTGTGTATAGAAACCATTGACCATGGCTTCCTCCTCAGGGATGACTGCAGCCTGGGACAGCTTCCCTATAGAGACCCTCTATCTCAATTAGCTAAACTTGCTTTCTTGTGCAGCTCTATACCATAAACCTGCCTTGATTCAGATGGCTGAGATATACATGCTGGGCTGGGTGGTGAGGCATGTCTTTAATCCCAGAACTTGGGAAGCAGAGATGGTAGATTTCTGTGAGTTCCAGGCCAGCCTGGTTTACATAGCAAATTCCAGGACAGTTAGAGCTATGTAATAGAGAGACCCTGTCTCAAAAAAACCAAAACTAACACACCCACACACACCCACACCACACACACACACACACACACACACACACACACACACCTGCACACCCACACACCCACACACCGAGGCATGCACACTGGAGTTCTAGGTCACAGCTGGTGCTCTCCATCAGAGCCAGCACAGCCTACCTGATCTCAGCTTTTCTGTACATGTGTCTATGTGTCAGCCCCAGTAGGGTCAATCCCTGAGGCATCCAAGAGGATGAGGCTCATATGCCTACATCCAAAGCCTCCACTGGGGCTCCCTGAGCAAAACAAGGTATAGCCATAATCCTTCACGAAGCAAAAGAGTTGCTCAAGAGGACCAAGCGTCCAGTGGATGCAGGCAGGTGTCCTCGCCTCCAAACAGTGCCCTCTTTTGGAAGCAGCCAGATGCTACTTTGAGTTGGGATATGGGTAGCACGCCTCTCCCAATCCCACAAGCACCCCTGGGTGCTGAAAGGTGACTTAAACGGAAACCCAGCGTTGAAACCTGAGTTTCAAGTGCAAAGAAATCATTTCAAATGCTCTGTGCTGAAGTCAGCCATCATAGGCTGGAAGTGGAAACGCTTGACTGCTTTTTACAAAAGCCTCAGGAAAAGAGTCTACAGTGGGTCCCCAACCACAAATCCCCACCCAGCCAAACCTCCCTAGTGCTTCCGGAGAAAGGCTGGGGGAAGCGCAAGGCGCCGAGCAATGGCTGCCTCGGAGAAGACCTCGACAGAACCATCACCGTGAACTCCAACATGCTCCTCTGTTCCCCTGAAGGCGAATTTAACCAATAGGCCTCACTGAAAATGTCACTCACCGGAAAGAAAGAGCAAACTGTCTTTGTCCCGCCCTCACTGTGAAGGCCTGCAGAGGGTTCCCTGGGGCCACAGACACTGTCTCCTTCAGGCTTCTGACCAGAGCGCTTGCCCCTCCAGGATGAAGGTCACCCAGCTCCACCACCACCGTTCCGAGGCCTGTACACCTCCCTGCTGCCCCACACTGGCCCGCCCTTTGTCCCTCCTGGATCAGCCTGTTTGGGTGTTCCACCTGTTTCCTCGGGGGACCCTGACAAGAAGCCAGTCTGGCAGCTCTGAAGTCCCCGCATGGGCCAGCAGACCCGGGACGGGTCCCACAAGGTTCCCAGTGCTGTGGTCTCTGGGCGGAGATACTTTGCCAGGCTGACCTGACATATCCAGGATAGGAACAAAGCAAAGCAAAGATGTGCCTGAAGGAAGCTGGCACTCAGGGAGAGCAGGGCAGACATGACGGTCAGAGCCAGCAGTCTATTCCACACCTTCACTGCAGGGGCAGATGGATGCTCAAGTCTCCAAGCACATTTTCTTAATAACCAAAAAATAACCAAACCTAGGTGGTGTGAGCGAAGCAGGAAGAGTGCACTCAGGACCAGCACAGCCAGTTAGAGAAAGGTCTGCGGAGGGACTTCCCCTCACTGCTGGACCCACTGACCTTAAGGCCACCATCAGACGAGGCTTGAGTCTCTCCAAGTGTGGCTCACCCCTCCCTCATCATCTTGCACCTCTCCTCAGGCCACCTTCTCACAGCCATCCTCGGTAGCCTGAGGTCACTCCATATGTTATTGCCAGAGGCTAGGAATAGAGAGGTCACTGATGATGATGACGACTATGGCATGATACAGAGACCCAACAAAGAGAGTGACTTGCCTTGACAGGTCACTTTCAGAGTCTCCTTTGTTCCTTATAGACTGGAGTACTGTGACCTCAGGCTGCTGCCCCCAATCAATCTGTAAATTATTCCCAGCCTGACAGGTCTTCCTAGGCCCCCACAGATCCAAAGCATGTCTGTCCCTGCACCTGGACTGGTAAAAGCAGCCACCTCAGAGGCAGAATCACATAGAAACATCAGGGCCATCCACAGACACGTACTATAATCTCTGCTAATATTCCCTGTTGTGTGGCCCACTCAACCCACACATGGAGGCTTAAGGATATAAGGGAGACTGCTTGGTTTCCTCCCTAAAATACCCTCTGGCAAGAGAAGGAAACAGCCCAGCAAAGGCCTAATCCTGTGCTCAGGGCTCTGTTTGTTCATTGGGAGGTGGAGGGAGCTGTTGAAAGGACCCGGCCCTGGAAAGGGAAGCACAGATTCCAGTAATCCACCTCTACCTGCTGATCCTGTGGCATGGGGGCCATCTTTCCTCTGGGCTATTTGTGGTAGCCTTCTGTAATGGTGCACTTCTCTGAGCTGGCTCACGGGACAGAGAATTCACAACGGGGCTGAGAGGTCAATGCTGGGTGCCGATCTGGGTCCCAATCAACCACAGCAGACAGATGCAGAGGCTTCTAATGGGGAAACCAAGGCTGGCGCAGCCTCCCACACCCACCCCTCCCTCAGTAGCAAGCTTGCAGTCTGGAGGTGTGTCTCTGACATAAGCAAGAAAGGACATACACACTGAGCTTCCCCGACACCTCAGGGCTTCCTATGGTTCATTCCGACAGGCCTATACATTCTGAAAGCACAAGCTACTGGTAGTGTCCACCCAGGGTATGAAGGTCTAGGAGGCAGGAAGAACATGTAAGAGAAGCCACAGGATCAAGGTGCAGCAAGGTGACAGGGTGAATATTCCTGGATGTTCTTTCTGGGAGCAGAGACCAGCAAGGCCATCACCCCTTTGCATGATTACAAGGGCATCCCTTTGTGGGATTATCTGACATTCTTTCTACTCAAAATCTTACGCTTTTAATCCCAGCACTACGGAGGCAGAGACAAGTGGATTTCTCTGAGTTTGAGGCCAGCCTGGTCTACAGAGTAAGTTCCAGGACAGCCAGGGAAGTTATACTGAGAAAACTTGTCTTAAAAAAACAAAACAAAAAAACATGGGGCTGGAGGAATACCTTAGTGGTTAAGAGTGTTGCTGTACTTCCAGACAACCCAAGTTCAGTTCCCAGCACCCACAGTGGGCAGCTCACAACTGCCTGTGAACTCCAGTTCCAGGGGATCCAACATTTGTCTAGCATCTGAGGGTACGTGCATGCACATGCTGCATACACTCAGGCGCACACACATAGGTATAAAATAAATACATTTTAAAAGCCTAAAAAAACAAACAAGCAGAAAGCAAGAAAGCAAGGAAGGAAGGAAGGAAGGGAGGGAGGGAGGGAGGGAGGGAGGGAGGGAGGGAGGGAGAGAGAGAGAGAGAGAGAGAGAGAAAGAGAGAGAGAGAAGAAAAAGCAAAACAATAAAAAGTATGTGAATATCAGGACCCAAGGAAGGGTGCATTTGGGGCACACAAAACCACAGACCCTTTGTCCTTGAGCCAAGTGTGTCCCACTTCCTGCGAGCTCTGCTGCCTGTATCTGTCATCATCTGGCCAGCTATCCAGATGGCACAGACGGCACTCAAAGTGCCTGAGCATCTCAGGTGACCATGTCCTTCTCCACAGGGACACAGAAAAGCAGTCCCAAGCTCCAGAGGCTTCTAGTGCCCCAATCGCGGGAGCTTAGCCCTCACCTGTGTGCCCAGAGGTCACACTATCCTTTAGCCACAACAAGGATGGATGGTTGTAGGCTGTGCTTTCTCTGGGGGTAAGAACAGGGTGGGAATCACTGATTTACAATGCAGAACACGGTGTGGGAGGGGGACCATGGGAGAACATGGGGGTGACACCCTCAAAGAAATAGCTGAGAACAATGAGGGATTAAGACATCACAGAAAGGAAAACAAACCCAGTCCAACTGTGAGTTCTGGGAGGAGAGAAGAGAGGGGAGAGACCCACATCCTCCTGCTTCTCACGGGGCTACTGGGCGCCAATCAGGGGATGTGCAAGCAGCATCCCTTATATGGATAATAACTGCCCCCAAAGTGCACAGGACCAGCACTTCAAGATCAAATGAAAGTCTCTGAAATAGGACAGCGTGGACTGCAGAGACGCTTCTCTCTGGCAACTGTGCCCTGTGCAACACCATGACCACCCCTGGGGATAGACCTGGGGAAGTCCAAACCCCAATCCAAGTACTGCTGACCAGCTCAGTGTTCCTCAAGGTCCCCAGGGAGCCTTTGGCCCCAGGCCCTGGCAACTCTTCCCTCTATCTCCATCACCATTAAGGCTGCAGAGGCTACGCTCCATGAGAGACAGCTCCCACTTTCAGAGCCGGGAACGCACCTTCCAGTCACAGCTCAGGGCAGCTCTGCATCTGGGCTATGTCTGAGCAGCCTAGAACTGTAGGAAGCCACAGACAAACCAGTTCTCTGTGTCCCGTCTTAGTGTAGCCGAGTCCCTGCCTGTCCCCACGGCTCCAGCTCAAGGCTTGGCTACATTCACAGAACCCTCCATTGAGATCATACTCTTCATTCCCTTCCAACGGTGCTTTTTACATTGCAGAGTACAAATACCATCTTCAGTGGAGAAGCCACTGGGCCACCATGGCTGGCCTGAGTGGGAGGTGAGGAGGCACCGAGGTACCTGCCTACCTTGTTGTAGTACTGCACCAGCACTGAATGCCACCGCCCGTCACTCACACCTCCAGGGACCTGCGGTGTCACCGTTGTCGTGGTCTCACCTGCACAGCGAGAGGGAGATCCAGAGAGAAACAGGTTAGGAGGCCTCCACTCAGGCACCCAGGCTGCAGGGTAGGCATGCTGGCCAGAGAGACTGGCTGTGTGTCCTTTTCTTTGGCACAACCATCACTGGAAGCCATCCCCGCCCCACCTGCTACACCGAGGGCTTCAACCTGAAAGGTGGCAAGATTCCCCAAAGGGGGGGGGAGAGGAACCCTGAGTCTGAAAAGGCTAGCCCCTCTCAACCCCCACTCTCAATTCCTCATATCTGTGCCTGTCTGGTCCTCACATGCTGACATAAGTCATCACATTAATTTACAGGTGCACTGCACTTTATTCTTGATTATTATTTTTAGATTTATTTGATTTTTTTTTTTTTTTTTTGGTTTTTCGAGACAGGGTTTCTCTGTGGAGCTTTGCACCTTTCCTGGAGCTCACTTGGTAGCCCAGGCTGGCTTCGAACTCACAGAGATCCACCTGCCTCTGCCTCCCGAGTGCTGGGATTAAAGGCGTGCGCCACCAACGCCCGGCTGATTTATTTGATTTTTATGTGTATGAGTGTTTTTCTTCCCTGTATCTATGTGTACTGTATGTGTGCCAGGTACACGCAGAAGACAGAAGAAGGCACTGGATAACCTGGAACTGGAGTTATGAGCAGTTGTGAGCTGCCACATGGGTGCTGGGAACTGAACCCAGGTCCTCTGCAGGACCTTAACTGTTGAGCTCTCTGCTGAGCTATCTATCTCTCCATCCCCATCACTGCACTTCATTTACTGGCTCTGATTTAGGAAATAGGCTTTGTCTGGTGTTAGCATTACAAGTAACACTGCAATGACGTCATCTTCCTGCAGTCTGATTTCTTCTAGAGGCCAGATTCCTAGACACAGAATTCGGGTTGGAAGGGTGAGCAGCTGGGAGCTGCTGTAAGGACAAAGACAAACTTAATCCATAAAGTGCCTGGGAGATACTCCGTGGCCGCAGGAGGCCCCACCTGCCGAGAATGTGAGCTGCAGCTGCTCGTCCACAATCTCCAGGGCGATGAAGTCATGCTTCTCGTTGAAGCGGCCATTGTAGAGCAGCAGAGCGTTCCTGTCTTGGGTGGCAAACCTGTGGGTGAGCGGCATGTCACACAAGTGAAGGACCCCAGGGCCGTGAAGATGGACAGGGGTGACACAGCCAGTCAAGGGAGTGAGCCCAGAGGGCCATGGTTCAGGAGGGTATCTGCCCCAGCACTCCTAACACGTGAGATGCTGACGGCCCACCAAACCTGAGTCATGCTTGGAGCCTTAGGGAACATGGTGATGATGGCCTGCCAGAGTCTGAGAGGACGCCAGGTGGGCTGGGCAAAAGGACCGCGTGGGTCAAGGTGGGTGGTACAATTGTGAAGACCAGAGTTTAGATTCCCCAGCACCCAGGCACCAAAACCAGGCAGGTATGGTAGCCACCGGTAATCCCAGCCCTCGGGAGGCAGAGACGGGGGATCCTCAGGGTCAGCGAGACTCTCTGGAGATGGGGAGCACTGGGCTTAGCCAGAGACCCTGCTTCAAAGATACAGTGCAGAGTCATTGGAGAAGACACCCAATATCAACTTTCCCTCCACGTGCACACATACACGTGAACACACACACACACACACACACACACACACACACACACACAGAGAGAGAGAGAGAGAGAGAGAGAGACAGACAGACAGACAGACAGACAGACAACATGTTTAAAAAAGGATGACAAGCCAAGCAGCGGTGGTGCACACTTTTAATCCCAGCATTTGGGAAGCAGAGGCAGGCGGATCTCTGTGAGTTTGAGGCCAGCCTGGTCTACAGAGTGAAATCCAGGACAGGCACCAAAACTACACAGGGAAACCATATCTTGAAAAAGAAAAAAAAAAAAAAAAGGATGACGCATAGCCCATTTATCGACTAGAAGCGTGTCTGGAGACAGAACACATGTAGTTTATCTTCTGCTATGGATCAGATGAGACCTTCAAGGTGCTCTCCCTTAGCACCAATGTCTCTGCATGAACAGGTGCCATGTCCTAAGCCTCTTGTACCTACGGGACCATCTGATCCTGGACTCTCCGTGTCCGGGTTAACCCCTCTTACACGGCGCCCTCCTGGCAAGCACCGTCGTCCATTGCTAAAGACAGAGAAATGGAGATGGGGCCCCCGGGCTGAGGGGAGGGTGGGAACAATGCAAGTAAAATGAGGAAAGACAGAAATAGAAACCAAGGCTTGAGGGGCCAGAGGAGAAGGAGCCAAGAACAAAGGGAATGAAAGGCGTCTGGGAGCGGGGCCCACTTGTGAGCCCCAGCGCTTGGCAAATAGAAACTAGAAAGAGGAGACGGGCCTTGACAGAAGCCACCTGAGACAAAGGCAACTCAGCCAGGCTGGGTAGCTCTCCGCAGTAAGAGGGGCCTCAGCCTCAGCAGCTTCCAGGATGTGTGCCCTAGGAAACTATGTGACTGGAGGTCCATGACTCTTCTGGGAGCATTCTGGGGGAACTTCCTGTCGTCTTTTTTTGTGACTTGGAGTTTTAAGGCAGTCCCATGTAAAGGCCACCAAAAGTCACTACAATGCACGTAACTGTGAGCTGCTGGCCATACCAAGGTGGGAGGCAGCCATGACTATACTCCAGAGTTATGTAACCCCAGCTCACACCCATTATATGCTGTGATACATTCACCAGGGGACATGAGACTCCTCTGATGTGGAAGGGGGCTATTCATGGGAGTCCTCTGTTGCAGATACAATGTCACAGGGGATCCCACAGCAGGGCCCTTGCTCTGCAGGCTTGTGCGGTAAGGGATAGCCTTCTAGATGGAGAGCAGAGTCTTGACACAAACAGGCAACCAGAACAATTATCCCAGCCTGGATATACAGGGCTCAGTATGTACTGTGCATTGAGGCAGACACTGTTCATTTTATTAGGCAAATGCAGGGTAGGGGGGACAAGAGAATGTCCCAGTTGCCACACACACACATCACCCCACATCCTCGGACCTCCTCACCATGCACCAATGGGAGGGACCTTGGTAGCCCACTGTACAAGAGATGAGTCACAAGGAGAAGTCACTTGTCTGTGGTCAGAAGGACATCACTGGAGGGATTCATCCTTGGGGCAGAACCCAGGGACAGGCTCCTGCTCAGCCCATCCTAAGAGGTCTGGTCCTCCGCAGGCAGCTCAGTGAAGAGTGAGGCTGTGGAGCGACCCACACAGGGGAGGACAGAGAATACCACACTCCTGTCTGGTGAGCTGGGCTGCAGAGAGCGACTGCAGACACCCACGGAAACACCCAGAGGAAACCTTGCCCTATTCAACTAACTTGAACTTAGCAGAAATCTTAAATGGAAAGTCCAGATTTTCTTTGAGCTGAGCAACCGTCATAGGCTCATGCTGCCTAGAATCCAGTGAAGTTCATTTGGTACCCTGTGTGCATTTTTGTACATGTGTGTGCAGGAGCATCTGTGCATGTGTGCAGAGGCCAGAGGCTGACATCGGGTGTCTTTGATCACTCTCCATACATTATATTTTGAGAAAAGGTCTCTTACTGAACCCAGAGCTCACTCATTCAGCTAGATTGGTGGGAGAGTAAGTCCCTGGAGTCCTCCTGCCTCTGCCTCCCCAGCTGTGGGATCACATGTATGTGCCACTGTGCCCGGCCTTCTACATGGGTGCTGGGGATTTGAACTTGGGTTCTCATGCTTGCACGGCAGCCACTTTAACAACTAAACCATCTCCCCAGTCCCAAATGATAGATTCAACATTTTAAAATAACATCTCAATTCTTCTGGGGGAGAAGGTATGGACAGCACACAATCAGCCCGTTACAGATCAGGACCAGGGTTGGGGAGTTGGGGTCTGAGCAGCCTGCCTTCTCTCTCTCTCTCTCTCTCTCTCTCTCTCACACACACACACACACACACACACACACGGGAGGTCTGATTCCTGGGCCTGCCCCACTGGTTATTGAGAGGTCAGCAACACCCACATGTTGGCTGATGGGCAGGACCTGAGTAGCCAGGTTAGTTTCCAGGCCTGGGATTTGGTCTGTCTCCTCTCAAAAGCACTGGCACTGATGCTCTGCTGTCACTGTGCAGAAATGACCTCCTCTCTCCTCAACACGGCAATGGTCCTACCCTTGAGCAGCTGATCTGGCAGCCAGCACCGAACAAGCCTCCTCAACCATCCGGAGCCTAGAAAGCTGAGATGCGCAGACCCCATGACACCTTCCCAAGGGATGCTCACAGGCACAGGCTACACTTACGAAAGGGAAACGGTGAAGTGGAAGCGTTGCCGTAAGCCTCGGAAGGTGACGAAGGACTGGGGTGGGAAGCTCCTGGTGCTGACTTCACAGTAGGGATGCTCGAACTCGCCGGGCGGGCACACACAGTGGAAGCCTCCGATGAGCAGGTTCACGCAGGTGCCTCCATTTTTGCATACTCCGCTGGCACAGCGTCCTGAGCGAACGTTCACCTGGCAATGCTCCCCTGGAGAAGAAAGCGGAGGTCACACACAGGCTGTCCTGGTTGGCTTCCCCCACCCTCCCGGTGGTAAACACTGACCAAAGGCAACTCGAGGAGGAAATGGTTTATTTCAGCTATTATCTATCGTTGAGGGAACCCAGAGACAGGAGCTGAAGCAGAGGCCTCGGAGGAGTGATACTTGCTGGCTTGCTCTCCAGGGCTTGCTCAGTTTGCTTTCTTATACAACCCAGGGATAGTTCCACCCACAGTCAGCTGGGCCTTCCACATCAATCATCAATCAAGGACATGCCCTTTACAGGCCAAGCTAATGGAGGGAGTTCCTCAATTACAGTCCTCGATTTCCAGGTGACTCTAGTTTGTTTTAGGTTGACATAAACTAACGACCACAGAGGCTAAGGGAAAGCTAGTGGACTGTGGATGTCCCCTGAGCCACACAGTTTACTGCTGATGGAGAGGGCTCAGGCTCGGGGGCTTAGAAGCCATAGTGACACCTGGATCTTCAGCAGAGCTTGCTGTCACCTTATAGCTCCACCCGAGCTGCTCTCTAAATATCAGAAACACCCTGCTCTGGAGGTGACCCAAGGATGATGGGTTATAGGGTTAAACTGGGAGTTCTCCTCTGATGAATGTATTGGGGCTGAGTCCCACTGAATCCCAAGCAGCTGCCTCTGTAGCCCAGAGAACAAGTCCGCTGAGACAGAAGGCGGCTGGGATCACTAATTCACTACACACCTTCACAACCACGCAGGCCATGGAAGGATCTTACATGCCTCGGGTACCAGGCCAGGCCGGGCTTAGGCAGGGAGGGTGTGTTCTCATCCACCCACTGGTTCTGCACTGGCTGAGAGGGGCCCAGAGAAACAGGGACAGAGAGAGGCCGCCAGTGAGCAGAAGTGAGCGAGGACCAGCCAGTTTGGTATTTGCTCATCTCAGGACCATCACAGTGGACACTATCTCCCAGCCACTTCTGGATCCCAGGGCCCTGCCGGTCATGGCTCGGGGCTTGGCTGCTCTGCAGGAAGTTTGGAGTTCACGTGCTTGCATGCACACCTGCACACTCACGCCATCATATACACCAGATGGCACACTCAAACCATTATGTCCTCACAAACATGTCTATGTGCACATGTTTGTAAACATGCCATTATATACATCCTTACCACCTATGGTCTCAGACTCAGTCTCAACCACACACACACACACACACGCTCACACTCACACACGCCAGTCAGTGCTCACAGCTTTCTATGCATCCCTTGTGAGTGCCCATCACTGATGTGCAGTTTCATCCTCTTCCTTCAGACACTTTAAATTCTCTCCCTCAGGAGTGCTGCTTTACTATACTCCAGGTTAGCCCACGAGCAGTCAAGTCCAACACTTTTCTGTGAACAATGCTGCCCAGGAGACATTCTGGCTCTATACTCACTAAACTGTAGAGAAAAAGGGCCCTGCCATCATCCTGCCCACAGCAAGGGCCTGAGAGTAGCAGATCTTGGAGGCTCCAGGCTCCAGGGAATATCTAAACTTTCCCATCAGAAAAGAAAGCCAGCCTTGCCCTGTAAGACCCTGCTATCTCCAGTCCTGCCTGGCCGTGGGACTGCAACGTGGCAGCCCAGTCCTGCCACTTGAGCATGGGGTTGTCTTCCTCTCCTAGAGCCCAGGAATTCCTCTCCAAGACCCAGAAGAGGCCCCAGGGGTATCTAGTCCCCTGACATATAGTTTATCTTCTAAAGACCCTGAAAATGGAAGAGAGTCCACCCTAAGTCCTGCATGACTTCCCTTCAAGTGTCTGGCTGCATCTAGAAAGACCTGATTTCCCAGTGAGGCCACATTCTGAGTTCTGTGAAGTTAGGATGTGGGGAGCTGTCAGTCTACATCATAGCTCTGTTTGAGAACTGCTGTCTGTCCAGTGTGGCCTCTGCAACAGCAAGGCCCTGAGACTGTGAGGGGGGTGTGCTTCCCAGGCTGTGTTCCAGTGCTCAGGGGATGGTCCCCCTGACTTTTCCCCTCCCAAGCAGAAGGTGGTACATCTCGGCACCCAGTCAACAGTGTGGTGGTATTGTGTTCCCCAAAATATTGTGTACCTTAATAAACTTATCTGGGGTCAGATAACAGGACAGCCACAATATTAAACATAGAGGTTAGGCAGTGGTAGCATACGCCTTTAATCCTAGCATTCCAGAGACAGAAATCCCTCTGGATCTCTGTGAGTTCAAGGCCACATTGGAAACGGCCAGGCACAGTGATACACACCTTTAATCCCAGAAAGCCACACCTTTAATCCCAGGGAGTGGTGGTAGAAAGCAGAAAGGTATATAAAGCGTGAGGACCAGAAACTAGAGGCATTTGCCCTGGAGAGGCCTTTGGCCTGGAGAAGCCTTTGGCCTGGAGAAGCATGTGGCTGGTTAAGCTTTCAGGCTTCTAGCAGCAGTTCAGCTGAGACCCATTCTGGATGAGGACTCAGAGGCCTCCAGTCTGAGGAAACAAGACCAGCTGAGGATCCGGCTAGGTGAGATAGCTGTGGCTTATTCTGTCTCTCTGACCTTCCAGTGTTCACCCCAATAACTGGCTTAGGTTTGATTTTATTAATAAGAACTTTTAAGATTCATGCTACACAACAGTCCACCCAGTTTCAGCCTGCAGCCTCTCTCATTCTTCCCAACAAGCGTACCCCACCCAGCACCAACTTCCTCCCATCATCTCCTGGCACCTCCAGCTTAGACCTCCTCCCTCCAACCTGCTTCCCTTCGGGTCCCCCCATCTAGGGTAGGAGTTCTGCTATCTGCCCAGGGAAGTAGGCTTTGAGTCTTGGAGTCACCAACACCCCTCACCTCCCTCAACACTCCTCTACTGTTCTCACTTCCTGGGCCCTCATCCCATTGCCCTAACCTTCACCTACACCCAAGCACCCCCAACATGCAACTTTTACCAGTTCCACTGACTGACAAAGCCCATGACACCAGTTTCCCACAGTGCTGGTCTCTGATCAGACTGGTCCCACTGGTTTAGTACTCCACTGCTCCACAAAGATGTCACCCCCACCATGCCCCTGGCCCTCAAGCACAGACCCAGCTCATCTGCCCCACATTCTTGGGGCTAATGTAGCCACACTGCTCCTCCACCCAGGATCCCAGGACCCAGTGCATCACTACAGGGGTCTTGCAGCTGTCCAGCACTGATGACGAAACCCAATGATGGCTGATCTGAGGTTCCTTTCCCTCAGTTTCTGGAGGTCACACTGTGTCCCTTCCCCAAGTCTGTCCCTGACTGTGGCTCACCCCATAGGAAGCTTCACTATTTTCTGGACAGGTCCAGGACTTCAGATCTCACCCAGCTCCATTTACAGCACCAGAATGTGGGAGCATGGGGTAGGGGTTCAGTCACAGGGTCTATTTGAGGGCCAAGTCTGAAAACATCTGGTACACAGTGGGTGCCTTGCATGTTAGGGTGTTGGACTGGTGCCCATAGTGAGGGGGCATCTGAGGAGAGCTGGGTATGCAGCAGGTACTGGCGAGTGCTTGTGGGATGAAGTCATACAACGCCAGGGCTCCCCAGATCCAAGGCAATGATTCACATTTGAGTTTAATCCACAAGGTTACGAAGCCAACATCACTCATCCACTGAGCCAAACAGTGTGGGTAGATATCCATACAAAGAAGAATTAACTGTAGGGTTAAATACACCACTTTTCTATAAGGCAGGGTGAGCCCTGGTCGCTGGGCTTCAGTTGAACCCCTCCAGCTTGAAATGGAGCCTCGTCTCCGGGTTCTAGTACTTTCCTCCAAGTCAACTCTAGGTCCAACACAGGGTGTGTTGTGATGTTCCTGTGAGGACACCTGTCACAGCTGCCAGGCCAGCCAATGTGTCAAAGCTGCATGTGGGCCCACAAAGGCCTTTCCCTGCACTAACCTTCCACGTGGCGTCTCTGCCTGTGGTTAGTCAGCTGCCCTGGGGTGGGGGTGGGGGGTTCAGTTTACAGCATGCCCATGCTCCCAGCACTGCCAGCCTGGAGCAGCCAGCTTGACTGTTCAGGGTGCACACTTGAGACCTGTGCTGGGATCGTTTCTAAGTATGCAAGTCATCAAAGCTTAGGTCAAAGTCTGTGAGTCCTGCATCCTTAATTCTCTCACAGAGCCACTGAAAGGGACCTGCTTCACTTCGGTCTTTTCTAAGATTGAGGGAGAGAGGTAGAGGGAGGGGGAGGGGGAGGGGGAGGGGGGGGGAGAGGGAGTTTGTGTGTACATATGTATGTACCTGGGAAGGGCAGAAGAGAGTGTTAGATTGCCTGGCCTTTGTGAGCCACTGACCCTGGTGTTAGGAACTAAACTCGGGAGGGACCTCTGGAAGAGCAGCAAGCTCTCTTAACCATGGAGCCATCTCCAGCCCACCCTTCCTTCCTTGCTTGCTTTTTCCTTTTCTTTGGCTTTTTTCGAGACAGGGTTTCTCTGTGTAGTTTTGGTGTCTGTTCTAGATCTCGCTCTGTAGACCAAGCTGGCCTCGAACTCACAGAGATCTGCCTGCCTCTGCCTCCCGAGTGCTGGGATTAAAGGCATGTGCCGCCGCCACCTGGCGCTTGCTTGCTTTTTCTATGGGTCTTGGAGTCAAACTCAGGTTGTCATGCTTGGTTGGCGGCAGGTGCCTTTATCTGCTGAGCCTTCCCTGATCTATCATTTTTCCTTTCTGAAACAGGGTCACTCTATGGCCCAGAGCGCTCCATCCTTAGCCTTCCACCACACCTACCAAGCAATGCCATTTTGATGAAATAAATCTTCTCAGGGCTTACTGTCATGATTAAACTTTGTCCTTTTCTAAGATTTCATGGTTCAGTATCTGGCATTCCCCGAACATCCAGGTGTTGTACTTGGAGTCAAATGCTGCTGAATCATTCTCAATCCTTGGAACATGCCTCCCTACCTCTGCCCGGCCTCCCCACCTCTGCCCGGCATCCCCATTTCATAAGCAGCCCCTCCATCCCCACCGGGATAAGGTTAGCTTGGGCAACCTGATCGTTGAGCTCCATAATTCATGGAGCATGCCATAAGGTCCCTGGCCACGAGGGATACTGGCTTCAGCCTGGTTAAGGCTGCAGACACATAAACCCACATAGAAAGACTAGAGAGAGTTCTGCAGACAAACACCCCGGAGCTGAGGCCAGCCTAGCCCTCAATTTCATACATGTCCCATCACTGAACAAGTGCCCTACCCAGATGTGGGTGAGTAATGTCTTGTCTGCCCAGAGACTCAAGCTGCTACTGTCAGAGCTGCTGACCCTCAGTCTAAGCAAAAGCCCCAGCATCAAAAGATGCAAATGGGTTGCCTGTCATAGGTAGGAAGGCAGGTCAAAAGGCTTTTGGCTCAGAATGGAGGCTCTGGGAATGAAAGAACACAGGTTCAGGGAAGCCACAGGGCAGAGGGTAATCATGTTCAGTTTGAGAGAAGGAATGGCGGTCTGAGCTGAGGGGCTACTGGCCGTGAGACCCACTTTAGTCACCACACACAGGGACTAGGGATGCAGAAGGCGTGGCCCAGCTTCCGAGGACCACAGTGTTCAGACCCTCAAGACTTCTAAGAGGGTCTCCTAAGACTCCTTGGAAGGGAAGGGCAGGTAAAGGTTTGCCAACTTAAGTTTTTAACTAAATAAAAAGACAATCCTTTCTCCCTTAATAAAGACTTAAGGGCTTTAAACTAGAAAAACTAGAATTTCCAGAGGCACCAAGAGTAAAGCTCAGACCCAACACACAAAAGGCACACTTGGAAGCTCGAGGTTCGAGGTTCGGGCAGAATTGAGGATCGGCAGGACAGGTGGAGAACACAGAAAGGAAGGTAGTGGGGGCAGGGCTGGGGGCGGGGCTGGAATCTGAGCACGGATCATCCAAAGTCAGGTTAAACACACAGAGCCCCAGAGTGGCCTGAAGCCCTACCAGAACTCAGGCCCAGAAAGGAACCTTATGTCCTAGCAAAGAAGATGCAAGCCACTGTGTAACTGGGCGCAGAAGCTCCTCTACCACAGGGTGGTAGATCAGCAGTGGCCCTTGGGGCATTGAAAGGCACGTGTCCATCAGAAGTCACTGAGCACTAAGCACACTGGTCCACCCTTTCCATGTTTCCACTCAGTCATTCATCCATACACCATCCATCTTTCCACTCACTCACCCATCTTTTTTTCTACCCAATCACTAGGCACCCATCTCCATCTACCCATCCTTCCTTCATCCAGCAACCTGTATCCTTCTATGCATCAACCCATCCACCATCTACCCACCCATCTGTCCTTTCTCCATTTATTGATCCACTATCCCTTCAGCCATCTATCCATCTACCATCTATCTGCCCATCCCTCTATACAAACTTCTACCCATCCACACACCTATCATCCATCAATTCATGCAATGAATTGCCCAGCATAGGACACTTTGAGACACTGAGGTTACAAGAACGAACAGAACCACCACCTGCAGCTGTGGAGTCTCTTAGTTAAACAGACCAAACATTTAGGAAAACAGAAAAAGATGTGCTAAGAGTCTTAAGGCAGATACAAGAGTGATGAGGAGGCCAGGAACAGGGAGGGTTGAGGCAGAGAGAGGGTGTCCGGGTCAGGCTACAGGGCTCAGGCCGAGCAAACCCTTGACACCCCAGAGGGTGGGTCAGGAGGCTACATTTGGACCTGGGATCCCTGCCAAGCCCACAGATTCTAAGCAGATCTGAGGAAGAACCTCCAGCCTCAAGCACGCCCCATGTAGAAGCCTACACACGTGCAAAATAGTCCCTACCACAGACCAGCTGAGGCTCTCTCCTGGTGCCACCCAGCAGCCTCCCACTCCCCTCCTTCCACATGCTTCTGGAGAGATGAAGTGGGAAAGAAGATCACGTCAACAAAGCCCCACTCCACACAGGGGTTGCACAGTGGTCACTCAGACCAACCCAGTGCCTGTGACATGAGGCTCCAGTCCAGAAACAAAATCTGCACAGGTCCTCAGCCCAGCAGCAGAGGTGTGTGAGAGAGAGCATCCTGCAGGTCTGCTTTGCAAAGGAGACCACAGAGACCAGCAGAAAGACAGGGCTAGCCTGATGCTTTCTCTCTAGCTGGTACCAGGGCCACATCGAGGGCTGAAAAATGCTATGACCACCATGACAGCAGTCGCCTCACAGACCCATCGGTGCCGTCATCAGACAACCTCCCTTCTAGGCAGGCCTCAATGTGTGGGAGTCCCAGAGAGGGTCAGAACATGTGCCAGATCACAAGGGTCACCCACATTATCCTCAGTAGTGTCTGTATGGAGTCTGCAGGGATGGGTCTGGAGTGTGTAAACATGCAGGATCGGCCTTTGAAACCACTGTAGGAGGGTGTCAGGAGATGATGGTAAGGGCCTCAGGTCGTCTATCAAACCCCAAAGCTCGACTGCCAAGGGCAGAGGTTCACTGGCCAAAAACCAGTCCAATGACTCTTGCTTTGCTGGCTATCCTGGAGGCAGGGAGTCCAGTCACCCGTGTCCAGGAGCCATCTCTAGCATTTGAGAGGTTGGGTGAGGGAACAGAACTCACTTGGCCAGGGTCCTGGACTGCCACTGTGACTCCAGGCCCTGACTCTTCCTCCAGGCCACTGTCACTCCAGGCCCCCACTCCTCCCCCACCCTGCCCCAGGCCCTCCTCTTCTTCCCCACTCCAGGCAGACTGCCAGGCTCCAGTCCCTCCTCCCCTCCCCCTAGGGAGCTGCTGCCAGCTTTGACTTTCTCACCTCCTGGGGATTGAAGCCCAGTCTCTAAGAGCCACAAACTCAGGTGGCCCAGCCCCTCCCCGCTGGCCAGGCTACCCAGAAGATCTCAGCAGAGGGCCCAGACACCTGCTGCCCCTCCCCATGGCTCCTGTGAGAAGGGAGGGGGGAGCAGGAAGCCCCTGAGGCCAGGAGAAGCCACAGTGCTGGGGCTTGTCCAGGGTCTGTCTCTTTCTGATGACTTCATTGTCTTTGAAGCAAATTCTCAGAACTCCAGTCACACCCATTTTTTTTTAAAAATATAAATAAAAACGCATTCCAGTGGCAAGGAACCAGATCTCCACCCACCCACACTACTCCCTGAGAAGCCACCTGCCTGGCTAAGGGTTGAGGCCCGCAGAGCCTGAGGGGGATGGGGGTGTCCCACCAAGCCTCTGTGTTCAGAGCAGCTCCAAAGGGGTTCTGTAAGGCAATGGCATTTGGAACTCGACCCTAGAATAAAGCCACCTCCATAGCCTTGAAGCCACTGTGGGCTGAGGAGGCCAGAAGATAATCTACTTTGTGTGGCACACAGGACGGCTGCCAGAGGACACGCCCACAGCCTGATCCCTAGAACTGAGCAAGAGGAGCTCAGAGTAAAGACACCAAGACAGGAAAACTCTATGACCCAGAGGTGAAGGACCAAACAACCACAAGCAATGCGTTCTTTGTAAATTTAAACGAACATAGAAGGAACAGGCCTCGAACCTGGAGATCCATCTGCTTCTGCCTCTTCAATGAATTTTTTAACACAGCAGTTTTCTACCAGTGGGTCGCAACTCCTTTTGGAGTTGAGTATCAGATAGTTACTATATGATCATAACAGTAGCAAAATTACAGTTATGAAGTAGCAATGAAATAATTTTACAGTTGGGGGTCACCACAACCTGAGGAACTGTATTAAAGGGT
>CABHPR010154878.1:55063-70297 GCA_902168415.1 Peromyscus melanophrys | reverse complement strand
AGAGAGAGAGAGAGAGAGAGAGAAGGCATAAGCCTGCAACACACATGTGATGATATGAGGACAACTTCTTATGAGGACAACTTCCGGTGTCTGTTGTTACCTTCTACCACATTTGAAACAGAATCCCTGCTTTTCAACACTGTGTACACCAGCGGCCTTCATGTTTCCAGGGTTTCTCATATCTCACCCAGGGAATTCTGGAACTACAGAAGCACACTACCATATCTGGCTGTAAGTGGGTTCTAAGGATCCAAACTGCATCCTCACTCTTGCGCGGCAAGCAGGTTGCTGAGCCATCTCTTCGGCCCCCGTGAACGCTCCTACTAAGTCTGTGACTCTTCTTTGCCTCTCTCTTTCTGCCTTCTCTCATTTCCTTCACCCTTCCTTCCTTACTCCCCACCCCCTTTACTTTTTAAAAGTCTACTTTTATT
Source organism: Peromyscus melanophrys (assembly GCA_902168415.1). NCBI lineage: Eukaryota > Metazoa > Chordata > Mammalia > Rodentia > Cricetidae > Peromyscus > Peromyscus melanophrys. Next base: position 69,866 of record CABHPR010154878.1, on the reverse strand, counting down.
TAGTGGTATCTCTGTGTAACATTCTTGGTTGTCCTGCAGCTGGCTCTGTAGACCAGGCTGGCCTTGAACCTATAGAGGAACACCCCCCCCCCCCCCCCCGGCCTTTGCCTCCCAAGTGCTGGGATAAAAGACATGTGTCACCACCGCCCATATTTAGTGGTATCTCTTTGTTGTGTTTATTTGAATTTTCTTCTAACCAGTGATGCCAAGGCTCTTCCCGAGAGCTTCGTCTCTATTTTGGCAAAGTGTCTGCTCATGTCTTTTCTCCATGTTTAAGTGTTCTGTGTGCTTGTTTTACTAAGGTTATTTATATAGTCTAGGTATAAGACCTTTATGTATGATGTGAATTTTCCAAATTTCTCTCCCACTTTATATTTATCTTCTAATTTCCTTAGCATTTCTCTTCCAAGAACAGAAGTCTTATTTTTTTTAAAGTTCAATTTGCCAATTATTTTGCATGGTTCATGCACTTTTCGTGTATCTAAGCAATCATTGTTATAATCAAAACATGAGAGATTTTTCTCTGATCTTTTTCCAAAGCATATTTAGTTTCAGAATTCTACAATAATAACCATCAAGTTTAAAACTTTAATTGTTTATATAAGGAATGCATCAAGATTCATGAGTGTTTGTGTACCCTGTGCATGGATGGATGTGCTACTGTCCTCACACCATTTGTTGAAAAGATTCTTCCTCCACTACCTCATCAGCTTTGTCAAATGGTAGGAATGTGAATCTCTGTCAGAATGGAAAGAATGTGAGTCTATTCATGGATGCTACTTGGATCCACCCCTGCATACCTCCTCATTCAATGCACACCGTCGTCATCACCCTGCTTTGCAGAAGAGATAATCCTGTTGATAGCCAGCGTGTATCCCACAGCTCCATTCTTTTATACTGAAATCATTTTGGCTTTTTTGATCTTTCACACAACTTTTAACTGTTAATTTCTACAGAGAACGTCTATCAGGACTTGCAATGTTAAATCTATGCAAATATATGAAAAAAAGTAAACAAGTTGTCTATTGAGGCAGAACTTCATAAAATATATCTGTAAAGTATATTTTACATTATATCTTAGTCCTAATTTCTAATTGTCCACTGGTAGTAAATAATATACAAATTTTTGTATAAATTTATTAATATATTTATGAATTAATGAATTAATACCTTACACCTTGTGACCTCACTACACTAACCTACTCTGTTTTGTGGCTTTCTTGGGCACAGTGTTTTAAACCTTCTTATATATATGGTGCCTGTAAATAAAGGTAGGTTTGCTTTTCTCTTTACTTCTCTAGTTTACAGCCCTGGCAATGGTCTCCAAGATAACTGTGCACAGATGAACTTCCTTATCCCATTTTTTTTTTTTTGTTTTTCAAATTGGGTTCCTCTGTGTAGCTCTTGCTGTTTTGGAATTCACTCTGTAGACCAGGTTGGCCTTGAACTCACAGTTTTGCGCCCCCACCCAGCTCCTTGTCCCGTTCTTAGAGCAGTTAACTCTTTCACTGCTAAGATACTATCCAGGGAGATTTTGCAGATGCCTTTTGTCAAACTTGGGGCATTTCTTCTCATTCTAGCTTGATAAAAATGTATAAATCATGAGGTCTGGGGGTATAGCTTGACTGAGACAGATAAGCTTCAGGTTTATCTAGTCTGTCATTTGAGCTGGTTTGTGACAGTGGCTGAGAGAAACCAAGAAGACACCCAGAGGAGGTCACGTCTATTTCCACAGAACATCATCAAGCCACAGAAGTCTTGCAGAGAATCAGATAATAGGTCTGAAACACGTAAGAAGACGGAAGAGGACAATCACATTAAAAACTGTCCCCTGCACCACAATGTAGAGAAAGGAGACGTCATTATCCCTGACATGGGGAAGAAGATCTGTACCTTTGACAGCAATTTCTAGATGCCACTAATGCATTATAGGAAAACCAATGGACAATGAAATATAAATAGTAAACCACAGAAAAATAGTAGCTGGAGTCAAAAATGTGACCTGAGTTTCAATCAAATAAAGAAGGAGCAGGCATGACACCTGTCCGTAAGTATAGAGCACTACTGTACATCCCTATGAACTTGCTGCCAGTGAGGTGAGTTAGAATCCTTCCCCAGCAAACTTCTCCACATCAGCAGGATGACCATCACTCCTTGTTCTTCTCTTCTTCTTCACCCTCTGTATAAATGGTGTCTCCCACTCTGTGGGTAGAGTTTTCCATGCTTGCCTGTACCACACATCCTGATCCCACTCCACTCATCCAGCACCAGGTCTGAGAGGTGGAGAAGGGGAGGGTGTCTGGAGGAAACCTTAGTCTGCTTTAGGAATCTACCAACTGCTAAAGCAAAACACAGCTCTCACCTCAAAGGAAATAAGAGGTTGTTTATTCTGAGCCAAAGATGAGTCACTATGGCCCAGGAACATGAGTTTGAGTTGCTCAGAATAACATGTTCCAACATGGAATTGGTTGTACAATTTTTTTTATAGATACAGAATAAAAGAAAGTCATAAATTAAGTCATTTTCCAAATACTGTGCTGTATTAGAGCAAAGCAGGGAAGGCTGGTACAGGTCTGGATATTACCCGATGACATTCTTTATGTTAGTAGAGGTTGATTGGTTAGTACATTTCAAAGATTTTACATGATAGTAGAAAGGATATTAGGTCAAACACAGATGTGGGCAGTGAATGGCTGTCAAAGAAACTAAAGATAGCCCAGATAATTTTCTCTGTATCTGCAACATTCCAACTCCATAATCACAAAGTTCTAATCAGTCACTCAACCTTGTGGAATATTTGACATACGTGCATGGCTTTTCTCTAAGAATTTCAGTTCTCACAACCTGAAAGTTGGTTCTTGTTTTCAATCCTAAAGTCTCAAGAACTGCCTTTGGGAATCCAGCTGTTCATAAGACAAAGCACTTAAGCATGAAGGAAGATAAAAAGAGGGTAAGGTATACAGTTTAGGAAGAAGTCCATAACTAACACAGAACTGCCAAAATGTAATTGTAGTCAACCTCAACCACAAATACAAATATTGGGCAGAGTTGGCCAATACTTAGGCCTAAATCAGGTGACACCCAGTAACTGGATATGACATTGGGGAATCTGTACTTTTCATGGGTGCTCAAAGTGGCACTATTATACACTAAAAAAGCCCTCATTAGAAAAGTGGAGAGCCGGGCGGTGGTGGCGCACGCCTTTAATCCCAGCACTCGGGAGGCAGAGCCAGGCGGATCTCTGTGAGTTCAAGGCCAGCCTGGGCTACCAAGTGAGTTCCAGGAAAGGCGCAAAGCTACACAGAGAAACCCTGTCTTGAAAAACCAAAAAAAAAAAAAAAAGTGGAAGTATCCATAGACTCCACCCCATCCCAGCACATATAAGCCTGAGGCCAGTAACAGGTAGCATTTTTCTCTAATTGAACAAATCAGTATATCCCGGTTCCTGTCAAGGTGGAGGCTAAAGGTTGTCTTCAATTTTATTTTTATAGGTGTATGTGCTATTTTGATGTCAAATGTATTTCTTACTATAAATTTTATTTAAAAATTGAAACAAGTCATATAGAAGCTGCCTTAGAAGGAGGACCCTGTATGTCACCCTCTTCACTGATCTACATGTCCCAACTTGTTCTGCCTTTGGACCAAGGTTGGGTCCTGGACCCTACTCAACCAATGAAGAGCACAGAAATAAGAATGCAGAGAAGCTACCAGGTAGTCAATTGTAAACAATGGACTTGGGAGGCTAAACCAGAGTGGGTGTTTGGGGTGATAGACTTTTTTGCACAGACAGCCAGGTGAAGGAGAAATAGAGACAGAGCGGCAGGCCTTCCCACAGGCCAGGGGAAGAACCTGACCAAAACAGGTGCTGGCTGCCCATTTGCAGTCCACAATTCATCCACCACTCAAACCAGGTAACTAGAACAGTGGTTCTCAACCTGTGGGTTAAGACCCCTTTGGGGGTTGCATAGCAGATACCCCACATATAGAATACTTACATTATGATTCATAACAGTAAAAAGCTCTAGCTATGAAGCAGCGATGAAATAATTCTATGGCTGGGGTGTCACTGTAACATGAGGCACTGAATTAAGGATCGCAGGATGGGAAAGGTTGAGAACCGCTGCAGTGATGCCCTCACACCTTTCCCCAACGTTGATCTTCTGATACATGCCAGCTCCAGACTTCAATGTCTCCTAAGAAAATGTCATATGACATCGAACAGCAGAGGTCCACAGGACAAGTCCTTACTTAGGCACATACATACATATCACTCATTATGTGATATGCCTCAAGGGCTCTTCACAGTAATACAGTTACTCATTGCATAAGGCTGGGTTATAAGTCCATCTAACACAAAAATAAACTGAGGTATAGAAGATTTAAAGTAACCCAGACTACACAGCTGCTGGATGGAGGAGCTGAGACACACCGCCGGACAACTATCTCCAGATCCATGCTTTTTTAATCACCAATTTACCCAACTCCTGCAATGCAGGCACTGGGAAATAAATTGTCAATCTGGGAAACAATTACAAAGGTGAGGAGAAACAGCTTAGAAAAAAAAAACCACACATACAAAGACACATAAAATAAAAACAAACAAAAAGATAATAGATTATAACATTTGAATAGCGTAAGTGACTTCTGGAAATTTTCTTCGGCAATAGATAATACTTACACAAACAAATACTTTACAAGTGAGCATACATTCCAAAGACGTTTTATAAAACACACTGCCATTGATGGTTTTAAATACCTTCATAGGTATAAAAACTTCGTGGAAATAAAAGTTCTGTCTCTCCTCAAAGCTTAGAAAAAAAGAAAAAAGATAACTAATATGTCAGGGTGGGAGAGAAAGGCAGAGAATTCAAAGGAACTCTTACAAAAAAAAGCATCAAAAGCAGGAATAGGAACAGAAAAAGAAATCTGACTCCCTAAAGGCCAGGCTTGTGCTTAGTCAGTCAGTGTGGCCTGCTTTCAGAGCACTTGGGAACTTTCTTCAGTCTCACACTTTGCCAGTCTTCCAGGGCAAGTAACGATTATGGAAAATGAGTAGCGAAGGATGGGGAGTTGTGGATCTCAAAGGTTTTATTTCTTTGGCACATCTTAGAAAGAGAAGAGGGCCAATAAATACTTCACTGGGCTCGGAACTGTCTTTTACTTCTGCAGCTGCTTTGGTGGCCAGGCATGAGTACATCTACTTTCTTTCGGACATGTGAGGAAAACTGTGTTGTAGCCTCCAACACATGGTGACATGGACTCTGTCATGATGGCCGTGAGCCTAGCCCCCAGGCCTGACACGGTGCCCAGACCACCTTCATCCATTCTAGAGATCTGCTGGCTCCTTTGTCCCAGTGAGAAGTAAGCTGCAGGCTGGGGTAGTGTAGCTCAATAGCAGTACACTTGCTTAGCACACACACGGGGTTGGTCCCCAGCATCAAAACAAACAAACAAACAAACATCCAACTCAGTTGAGCAAACAATGAAACAGCTGAGTTGGTATTAAAGATAGAAAGTAAAAAATAATGAAAGCAGACAGTGAAATTGGTAAAATAATTAGAACGTTAAAAAGAGTCAGTTCAGTGTGGAAGAGATAGCTCAGCGTTTAATAGCACTGGCTGCTCTTGCAAAGGACCCAGGTTCAATTCCCTGCCCACATGGTGGCTCACAACTGTCTGTAACTCCAGTTCCAAGAGATCCAATATGCTCTTCTTGCCTCTACAAGCACCATGCATATATGCAGTGCATATAATACATGTAGGCAAACACTCATACATATGAAATAAGAATAAAGATCTTTTTGGTGGATGCATACAAAGAGATTTTTTATTGAAAAGAAATTATGTTTTCCCCTCCCCCAACTTTCCCATTTTGTTTTTAAATATAGATTTTAAAAAAGAGACAATTGGCAGTGATTAACCACTAAATTAATATACATAACACATCGATGCACAGAAAACAAAATTGCCATGTACCTATTTAGCCTGGGATAAGGCACAAAAATTGCTTTTATATCCAAGTCTGCTGAAGGAATTTTAAGTTAGCACAGAATAATTATCTAACTTAATAACATTTAGTGCTTCATTTTCCAACTACTTTGTAACCTTTGCCTAATTAATTCTCCAAAAACCTCTGCAAGGCACGTACATATTAAACACCCATCTTGCAAATGGAAAAAGCAAGTGCAGGAGGTTAAGTGACTTACCTAGAGATGGGGGGTGGCGGGAGCTGGCATGAAAATCACAGTAAAGCCCATCTGTTCCCCAAGACTATGCCAAACCATTCCCCACCCTCCTAAACAGTTGAGCTCTCAAGCCCAAAGCTCTTCTGGGATGCCACCAAGGTTGCATTTTTGCAGTGGTAAGATTGGCATATAGCTGGCCTTTATTCAAGTGACAAGAAGGACATCTGAATCCAGGAAGCTGAGATACTGGGCGGTCGCAGACAGAAACTACCACCAGCCGAACAGAGCTCACTTTCAGTCAGTGTTGTGGTGGATCAGAAGACTTGGTCTTCTTCAGGTTTCTAAGGAAAGCTTGACCAAGGCAAATTGAGTCAAGAAACTCAGATTCAGAAAAGTAAGCATCACGTGTTCTCTCTCATCTGAGGCTCTTAGCTACAGATACAAGTGCAGTCCTCACCTCTCATCAAGGAAATTTCTCTTTGCAACAGACAGAAACTGTTACTGAAAACCACAATCAATCAAAATGCAGGGTTGTGGAGCCCAGTCTCAACTGAGTTATCTACAAAAAACTCCCACACCTAAGGCTTGGGGAACATTTCGGGAGAAATAAAGACTGTAAGAGCTCAAGAATCAGGGAGTTCGCTGTGAGATTGTGTCTCCTAGTAATGTCAGAAACTACTCCTAGAAAGCCTTAGCAACATGACTGTTTAAACATGAGCTGAACCAGGACCACACCAATGGGCGTGCCAAAGTAGATGGGGAAAAGCCCACGAGATCTCAACCCTACACAAAGAACTGCAGGCAACTGAGGAACACAGAGAGTGGGAGAAAAATCTTCCCCAGGGAAGTACATGAACTGGTTACCCAATACCTAATGGTCAGCCCTTAATACATACATACGAGTAAGCTTATACGGACTGAGCAGGTTAGATTTAGGAATATATGTGTACATGCACATATGCATGTAACAACAATTAATGAAAAAGAAACAATGAATTTTTAAGAGAGCAAGGAGGGACATATGGAAAGTTATCAAGGGAGGAAAGGGAAGGGAGACATGTCATAATTATATTATCTCAAAAATAAAAGAAAAATGGAAAAATTGCCTAAAGCTTGATTAAGGCAATGGATGGGACCCTCACATGAGTGGGAACCATTCAAAGTGTCTTCCTGACCTAACTCTATCTTCCCTACACTGGAGGAACATAGGCTTTTACATCCTATGAGGTTTACCCACCTAACATCATCTCTCAGGGAGTAAACTATGTTAGGCAATAGTGTACTCTGAACAGCCTGATAATTAGCCTGTCCAGTAACAGCTCAAGCATTTTCATTTAGGAGAAGATAAAGGGTGGTGATCTAGTTACAGAAGGAAGCCAGGGGACTTAACTATAAGCAGCATTACTGAGCAAAACCATTTTTGTTAGTGCAATGTGAATTGAGGAGACGGGTACTTCTTGAAGGCTTGAGAAGCCAGGACTGACTGGGTTTCTCCCAGTCACCCCTTATCTCAATGCTGTACCAGCATAGTTAATTAGGTCTCTAGGCTCAGACACAGAAGATCCAAAGGATGTAATGGAATGTAGGTGTCAGGCTTTTCCCCGCACATAGCGTGACTCTTTTTGTTTTTGAGTTAGGGTCTCTCGATGTAGCCCTTGCTGGCCTGGAACTCACTGTGTCGACATGGCTGGCCTCAAACTGATAGCCATCGCCTGCCTCTGCCTTCCTCATATTGGGATTAAAGGTGTGCACCACCATGCCCAGATACCATAGTGTGACTTTTGTCCAGCCCACTGAGGATTTAGGAGAAGGCAGCACTGTTGAGACACGACTGTGATATTTTCCACCTTGGCAGAGGGAGTACCTTGGCACCAAGAGCTCTGACACTGCAGACTCCAGCAGGAGTGAGACCCACCCAAGCAGACTTCCTCTGCAGAGGACATCTGAGGCAGCAGCTTAGCCATCTCACACTGCAGCCACCCCAGACAGGCCCCGCTCCCTGGCAGTATTACCAATTCACCACCACCTTCATCTGATTGCCATCTTCCGTCTTCGGGAATGTGGTCTTTAAATGTGTTATGTATTTCATTTGTGGAATGCACTGGATACTGGATTGGAACACAATTGCAGTAGATTACACTATTTATTTTACATACTTGAAGATAGAGCCTCTTGAACTCAGTATGCAAATGTCTGTGAATAATATGCAAATCTGTGTTTTCTGCCAAGATGTTGGCATTTTTCTTCTGATGGAACTGTGAATCCGATTCAAGAAGGAAGAACATCTCCCTTGCATCAGTACCCTCCCTCTCCTTCTATGAAGGTCCTGACCAGAGTTAATGTTACTAAGCCCTGGAAGAATTACAGGCTCCAGTGAATTACATTTAACCCTGTGATGCCCTTTTCAAGGCATTACTAGGTGCTTCTCAATAGGTGTGTTACAAATTGAAAGGAGTTCACACGACTTCCCTGACAATCTGGAATTTTATTCTTAACCTTGTGGAAGCTGATATTCTCCTTAGTGATTCTAAATTTAACTGTTCTCACTTACCATCCAGATGAGCTACATCGCCCTTCTAAAGAAATAAAAACCAGTTTACAAAGCTTTTTAAAGTGAAATTTGTAATGGCACTGGTAAAAAGGTGTCAAACTGGCAACTGTAAAGTTGTATTCTCTATTTATCCTCGATAGTGAACTCCATGCTTCTTATCCAGGCAGCCCATGCCATCACCACTCCCAATACCCTCCACACCAAAGAGGTACATAGACCCAAGAGAAACTGTTGAAGAAATTGACCGAATCAATAATTATTAATCTAGTGAGTGTAGGATGCTCTTCCAAATCATCAAAGATATAACTGTGAAGAGCCGCCTTGCTCTTTGGTGGTAAAGAGTCAAATAAAGTGATGGTAACTATTGACAGTCCCTTGAGAAGCCCACGCCCACATCCTTGGGTGTGTCCTACTTTCTTCCCAACCACCTCTATTTCTTTGAGCCCAAGTGCTTAAAATCTGTCTCTTCTAATGAACTTCAACGAGGCTTCCAAAAATAATGATGATAACTAATATTAACCCTTATTCTGCACTAGGCACCCATTCAGTTTGTCACTTGAACCTCGTGATAACAATACTTGCCAAGATCCATAGTTAATAAACGGCAGAGGCTAGATCCAAACCAAAGAAACCATCCTGTGATTGTGTAGGGATGAACGGAACTGATTCCATGGGCTAACAGGAGTGTCCCCAACAACAGAGCCCTCAAATTAACTCTCAAAAATGGTTTTCACTAGTGTTATCATGACAGAGTAAAAGGAAGAAATTACAAGCTCCAGCTCCCAATGCCCCAGTTCTAATTCGTATTTTATGCTTATTTACCAAATTCAATAAAATCTCCACACCATTCTCTGTCCCTACTGTCTTTGTGAAGAATATTGCTTTTAAAACTACCTTGTTCTTACAATGAAATATCACACTGTATAGACCTATCTTCTCTTTGTTAGTGAAGTTCCCTAATTGACACAAGAGTCTGGAGGGGGCACAGATTCCCAGGCACCTGGAACTGTGCACAGAATAAAGCTGGACCTGCCATTCTCTCTAATTTACAAGGATTTATTTATTCCTTTTAGCTGATCAGAAGTTACAGAGGTAAGGCAGAGATTGATGCCCTGGATGAAAATAGTTCTCTCCATAAATTCTAAACATTCTCAAAAGCCCAGCATTGTATGGCAAAGTCCAAACTTCCAAAAAGGATCCCAAGGACCACTGATGGCCCATATGATTCAGTTCTCTTGAAGACTTTGGGGGAATAGCAGTATTCAACTAGCCCCTAAGGACAATGTGAAATAACAGGAATTGTAGAGAATGAGCCTTAAGACTTGTTACAAATGCTAATGCATTTGACCTCCTGCAGGTATATTTTCATTGATGGAGCTGGAGGATTCAAGCTGAGAGTAGGAAGGAAGACTTGGAGGTAGACTGGGTTTCTGACCAGGAACAGCTCCATTTCCCTTGAGAAACATTCTGTTGGCTCTGGGTTTTTTTTTTTCAATATTCAAATTGGCTTGATCAACATTGATCAATGGCTAACACTTGGCCCGTATCTAAGTACATCTGTACAAATAAATTTGATTAAGTCATTCTGAACAGCTTTTGAATTGCATCTAAACAGTCATATTTTAAAACAGCAAACACTATTTCATCAATATTATCAATAAAATATTCATAGGACCTGTACACACACTGATTTCTAATTGCATGGCTACTTGATGAGGCCATATGTGTTCCTGCTACTCCTATGCCTGTGGAGAATGACATGGAAGACAGATGGTGGGGAGCAAAGGGTGACAGGAACCATTAACAATATTCTCAGAAGAATTTTAGTAACAGGAAAGTCTTCAAACTGTGACTTCAAGGGAAAGACACATCACAAACCACTGTCATTTAAATCAACTACTCCATTGGGAAAAAGTAGGAAGATATAGATAAAATATTAGAAATTAATTGTGCATCAAAATCTCTGATCAACATTTACTTATGCCAAACTGCAGAAATGTGAGAAAACTGTAGACCCTCATAAGCTACCTAGATATCTGTGAAAATTTTACATGACTGTATTCTCACCTTAATATATATCTGAAAATCCACATATAAAACATAATTCTATATATTTAATCTCTAGATATTTTAAAACTATCTATTCAGAATCACATTATGAAAGCTTATATGTAAAATCAGATTTCACACAAAAAAAATAATGATCCACAGAAAAACTCCACCAACAGCAACAATAAAAACAACATGTTGTGTGTGTGTGTGTGTGTGTGTGTGTGTGTGTGTGTGTGTGTGTGTGTGTGTGTGAATGGGAGGCATGCATGCTATGGTACACATTTTAGAAGTCAGAGCATAACCTCTGCATGAGCCTTCTCCTTCTACCTTATTTAAGACAGGGTCCTTTGTTATTTTCTGCTACATGGGCCAAGCTAGCTGGCCCAAAGCTTCCAGGGCTCTTTCTGTCTTCATTTCCAATCTTGCTGTGGAGAACTGGGATTACAGACATTCACCACCACATCTGGCTTTTACATGGGTAGTGGGGATCTGAGCTCAGGCAGGTCCTCCTCATGCTTGCATAGCAAGCTTAAACCACTACGCCATCACCTCAGCCAATGATTTTTTAAAAGATATTACATTTATTTATTCATTTATTTATGTATTTATTGGTATATGCATCATGGCACACATAGATGCCAGAGAGAACCTGCAAAAATCAGTTCTCTCTATCATGTGGGTCCTAGGAATAGAACACAGGTTTTCAAGCTTGGCAGCAAGCATCTTTACCTTTTGTGGTAGTATCTTTGAAATGTCAACTTGACCCAATCTAGAATCACCTGGGAAGGTAGTCTCAACAAGGATTGTCTATACCAGATTGGCCCGTGGGCCTGTCTATGGGAGGCTATTTTGAGTATGTTAATTGAGGTGAGAAGACCCACTATGGGTGGCACCAGTCCCTAGGCGAAGGATTCCAAACTGTGTAAGAGTGGAGAGAGCAAGCTGAGTACAAGCATGTATGCTTTCCTTGCTCTCTGGCTCTTGACTATGAGTGTGATGTGACCAGCTGTCCTGAGTGCCTCTCTCTGTGACTTCCTGCAATAGTGGGCTATACCTGGGAACTAGGAACCACAATAAGCCTTTTCTTCTCTCGTTTGCTTTTGCCAGGGTATTTTATCACAGGAACGGGCAATAAAACTAAGACACCTAATGAGTCATCTCACTCGCCATAACCCAACCCAACATTTTTAAGAGAAAAACGGAGTTTGTATCTCTCTTCTTATTAACTGAGAGCATGTTATGTTTACCAATATGCCAAGTAATTTAAAATTTACTTCAGATATGAACAGAAATATCACAAGAGAAATTATAATGAACATACATGGAAAAGTATTAAAATATCAGTTGTAGAAATAAAAATCAGCCCATCATTAAAATGCAGTTTTTACCTAACTACTGTGGGGGTATTTTGTTCCCCAAAATATTGTGCACACTAATAAACTTATCTGGGGTCAGAGACAGAACAGCCACAATGTTAAACATGAGGATAAGCAGTGGTAGCACACGCCTTTAATCCTAGCATTCCAGAAATCCCTCTGGATTTCTGTGAGTTCAAGGCCACATTGGAAATGGCCAGGCATGGTGACACATGCCTTTAATCCCAGAAAGCAAGCCTTTAATCCCAGGGAGTAGTGGTAGAAAGCAGAAAGGTATATAAGGCGTGAGGACCAGAAACTAGAGGCATTTGACCTGGTTAGGCATTTTGGCTGGTTAAGCATTCAGGCTTTCAAGAAGCACAGTTCAGCTGAGACCCATTCTGGATGAGGACTCAGAGGCCTCCAGTCTGAGGAAACAAGACCAGCTGAGGATCTGGCGAGGTGAGGTAGCTGTGGTTTATTCTGTCTCTCTGACCTTCCAGTGTTCACCCCAATACCTGGCTCAGGTTTGATTTTTATTAATAAGAACTTTTAAGACTCATGCTACAAACTACCCTAAAGATTACTTACTTTTGAAGAGCCATAGACAAGGGTAGGATGAAACATGACATCTTCACAAGGGAGCATAAAAGAACACAAATCATTTTGGAAAATCCAATTGGCATTATGGACTAAGCAGCCTTAAAAATGTTCACACCTCTGACCCTATAATTCAGCTTCTGGGAATGTCTCCTAAGGAAATAATGCAAAATACAGACAGAAAAGCTTTATACACCCAAGTCTTTGGTGCAGCACCATTTATAACAGTGAAAAATTGAAAGTAATTAAATGGCTGACGCTAAGAAGGTGGTTAAGTAAATTACGCTATAGCACTATGACAGAATGCTAAATAGCCTAAAAAATTATGTTTACCAGGAGTTTTTAATAACATAGAATAATCCTTATGCTTATGCTGTGAAGTTAAATAAAAAACAGAAGCAGGAGAAATGCTGTGGTTTCATCTATTTAAAATTGCATACGAAAGTGCTAGAAGGCAATATCAATTGTCTTTGTCAGAATTTGAGTGATTTGTTTTCATTCTGCCAACTTTTCTCTTTTTCTCCCTAAAATATCCCCAAATGAACATATGTTACCTTCATAATCACAAAAAAATGCGAGTTATATATCATGCATATTTCAAGTATGTGTAGCAGCCATTTAATAGGAAAAGAGAGAATAGAGGGAGGATAAGTTGAAATGAGGCAAATAACCAAATGAATGAAGATTTCTGTCCCCCTTTCAGTAATGCTACTAAATTTTTAAGGCTATGTTGTGATTAGCAATTACAAGCATATGAAATATTTACCTCATTATCTGGGCAAAATTAAGTTAAGTTCATCAATCTGTCTTGAGTCTCCTATTTCCTACTCATGACTTAAAGGAGTCATGCGATGGATCATGTTGGCAAGAATCATCTCTGTAGAATGAGAGTCATGATCCAAATTTACATTATCCAGTTTATTTAAAGAGTAGTCCTGCTTGACTTAATTCAAGTCTTCTGTGGTGATTTGAATAGGAATGGCCCCCGTAAGGCTCATATGTTTGAATGCTTGGTCATTAGAGAGTGGTGCTACTTGACAGGGATTAGGAGGTGTGGCCGTGTCTGAGAAAGTGTGTCACCGGGGGTGTACTTTGGAATTGCAAATGCTCAAGCCAGGCCCAGTGTCTCTCTCTTCCTGCTGCCTGTGGATGCAGATGTAGAACCCTCACCTACCATGTCTGCCTGCATGCTGCCATGTTCCTGCTATGAGGATAACTGAATGACCCTCTGAAACTGTAAGCCAGCCCCAATTAAATCCTTCCTTTTACTAGAGTTGCTGTGGTCACGGTGTCTCTGCACAGCAAAAAACATTGACTAAGATACCCCCTCTCTCATCCCATGAAGAAACTGAATCCCAGTGAAGTTACATAACTCAAAGCTTTGTCAAGCTCCCTTACCCATCTGAAGGTAGAGACATCACATTTACATCTGAGTTCTGTAACTGTGAGAAACTGGGAAGTTGAAGTAATGTCTCCATGATACTCAGTTCTTGCCTCAGCCAGCAAGCAGCTTCACTGACACACTGCTGTATGTCCCTTGATTAAAGGGACTTGACCAGCTACTCTGTGGCTGAGCTGTCCTCAATGCTTGGAACTGTTGTCAGTGGTCTCAATTAGCAAAATTGAACAAAGGCAGATTTAAAAGCAGAGCCTAAAGTAATGCCTACTTTGCTGGTACTCCCAGACAAGAATATCTCTTTCCAAAATTTGCAAGGCCAGAATTCCAGAAGCTCTGGAGAAATGACACAAAAATAAGTTGCATAAACCCAACTCTTGACAAGTGTCCACCTGCTTTGTAAGTTCTGCTTGTTGTGGTTAACAGTGTGACTTGTTAAAGCTTTTGATCTGAGGTCTTTGGAAAGAGGTTTTGTGGGCTGGGAATACAGTTCACAGTTGAGAGCATGCTTGCTTAGTATACATGGGTTTGATCCCAGCACCACATAAAACTAAGTACTGTGGTGCACATCTGTAACACCAGCACTTAGGGGTGGAAGCAAGAGAATTAGAAGTTTGAAGTCATTCTCTACTATATAGTGAATTGGAGGTCAGTTGAGGAATACA
>CABHPR010154878.1:30152-54306 GCA_902168415.1 Peromyscus melanophrys | reverse complement strand
TGTGTGTGTGTGTGTGTGTGTGTGTGTGTGTGTGTGTGTGTGTGTGTAAAATAGAAGAAGACCATAAGAGAGGAGGAAAAGAGGGGGAGGGGTGTAACAGAATACATGTGTCATCAAAGCAGAAGGGAGAACTATATGGTAGAGGAAGGATGTCACCAGGAATGGGACAGAAAAATGAGAAGGACAATAGAGGAGGGGCACAAATTAGAACAACACACAATCACATGTGTGTGAAAATGCCATAACAAAGCCTATCACTTCATATGCTAACTTTTTTGACTAGTAAGTTATGAAATTTAGTATATTCATAGAATTAAGAATCAAGTGCACATATGAAAGATGATAGTATGAGTTTTAGGGGAGGAGGGGTAAGGACAGTAGAAGGTGCTACCAATGAGGAGGCTTTTTTAATTGGCAGTAGGCTCAGAGCTGAGAGCAGCAGGGCAGTGCCAGGTCAAGGAGTAATAGTGGGTGGGGAGCGGGCTGCAGAGCGGAGGAAGCTAAGGGGCAGGATGAGCTTGGCTATGACAAGCCCTTAGAGAATTGTAATTAAAGATCAGGGCAGATATTTGGAGCGGCATCAAGGTGAGGATAGGGTGTCCAGCAAAAAGAACAAACGTCTACAGCATCACCACGGCGAGTGAGGCCATAGAAACCATCAATCTAGATGAAGTTATGGAAATGTGAACAATTTAAGGGTGTGATTATTAAATCCATGGTAGCATTTAGAAATTCTGAAATACATCTCCAGAATGAATATAATGTGCACTACATGGTAATAACTTCTGTAAGTCATGCTAAAAAAAATAACTGCTGTTTTTTTTTATTCCCATCATATGGTGAGCTCATAGCTCTGTAGACAGATGGCGTCCTCAGCAAAGTTCAGAATATAAAATGCACCAGGGAGGCTGGGCATTTGGTCTTTAAACACGGAGATGATCCATATGTCTTGAGCAAGTTAATTTTACACACATGCATGATTTTTTACTGTCTACCAAGACTTTGATACAGAATCAGTGTGACCTTGAGTAAGCTGTTTAATGTCTTGGGACACAGTTTTTTCCTCTGTAAAATGGAGATAATACCTACCTTGCAGATCCCTTGTGAAAATTAAATGATGATAGATATAAATATGGCCAGAGCATATGGCTCATAGCAAACACAAGTTATGACTGCGGTTATGATGATGAAGGCAACAGGTAAATCTCTTCTCTCCTGGTTGTGGTGGTATTGTGTTCCCCAAAATATTGTGCATGCTAATAAACTTATCTGGGGTCAGAGTCAGAGCAGTCACAATATTAAACATAGAGGATAGGCAGTGGTAGCACATGCCTTTAATTCTAGCATTCCAGAGGCAGAAATCCATGTGTTCAAGGATACAGCCAAGCATGGTGACTCATGTCTTTAATCCCAGAAAGCGAGCCTTTAATCCCAGGGAGTGATGGTAGAAAGCAGAAAGGTATATAAGGCGTGAGGACCAGAAACTAGAAGCATTTGGCTGGTTAAGCTTTTGGCTGGTTAAGCATTCAGGCTTTCAAGAAGCAGTTCAGCTGAGACCCATTTGGATGAGGACACAGAAGCATCCAGTCTGAGGAAACAGGATCACCTGAGGAACTGGTGAGGTGAGGTAGCTGTGGCTTGTTCTGCTTCTCTGATCTTCCAGTGTTCACCCCCAATAACTGGCCTCAGGTTTGATTTTATTAATAAGATCTTTAAGATTCCTGCTACACCTGGTACTTTTCCATCACTCTAAAGAGGCAACCATTCTGCCCTCCTGTCCTCCTTCATCCAATCCCAAGAAATGGACCAGACCTAGGGAAAGTTTCTCAGTGCCTGAGCCTGTCATCAGGGCACCTCCCTGTAGAGTCTCAGTCAGGCCTCGCACAGGCAGGGGAAGCAGGGGCCAAGCACACCTGGTGCTTCTTGCAGAATCTGTCCTAACGGGTTGCCTGCCCAGTGAGCAGCTCTTGACTAAAAAGCTCCCCAGTCTCGCTCCCATTGTACCACAAACTGAAAGTTGCCAAGGAACACGTGCAAAACAGAAACATCTCAATAAGAGGAGCTCGAGATGATTAACTAGGAGAGTCCCAAATCTTTAACATTTGAAAGGAGTACAGATGAAAATGTTAACCTCTTTCCCTGTCATTTCCCAAGAAAGATCTCCAGAGGCTTTATGCATTCCAGCTGTTTAAATCTACAGAAAAGGCAGGCTCTCCAACTGATCCTAGAGCCCATGGACCTTTGGAAATCATTAACTATGGGCTCTTGGGCAAGGAACTTTTCTCTTGGGATGTCATATAAGAATCTCAAATGTTCCTGCCAGAAATAATAGTCTACAGGTCTTTAAAGATTATTTAATATATACATGTGTGTCTTAAGAATGTAAAAAGAGCTGGTTGCTAGATAAAAGTATTTTTCAGGGGTATATGACAGATATGTAATGATAGCATAGTTTTATTGAAAAGGCCACAGTAAATGAGTATTACTCAATTCTTCAGTTCAGCTGAGGGATTAGGCTCCAGGACTTGATTATCTTAGCAATTTGATCTTTATCATGCTTTTCTGCTTCCATCCTCGTACCATCATATTGACAGTAAAGACTACCTAAGTCAAAATTGGCTGTACCAACAAGGGTTGATTTTATTGATGAGGAAAGGAGGGAGAATGGGGTGGGGGAGGACGAGAGAGAAAGAACACTGGCAACAAGTACCACGGCTTAAGTATTTTCCCTCCTTTCCTTTTGAGCTAATCAAATCCACAATCAACAAATGGAACCCATGAATATCTGATACTGGAATGTATCATTTTCTACTTCATTTTTAAAGATAGAGTCTAATATTATTCAAAATAGAACTAGAGGAAATCATATAATTTGCTGAATAATTATATACAAGCCACTATGCCATGTCATTTATACATATATTTCCATTTACTAATCAAAACTTACTACAAAGTCAAACTTCTTGTCAAACACCACACCACTCATTCACGGCAAAGTAAGAATTTGAACCCAGGATTACCCAGCTCCCAGCATGAGGTTTTTAACTGCAGAGGTGTACCTCTTCTCTGGGTTTCCACAGTAGCCAGAACACTCTGCTTATAGAAGTGAGGAGCACATAAGAAGCAAGCCATAGTGATGGAAAGATGGCTCAGTGGTTGAAAGCAGTCAGAACCCAGCACCCATGTAACAAGCCAGACATCCTGCAAATACCTGTAACTCAGATCTGATGGAAATAGAGACAGGAGGACTTTCTCACTTTCCAGCCTAGCCAGGAAAATTTAAGCCTTGGGTTCAAGAAGAGATCTTGCCTCAAAAGAATAGACAGAGAGTGATAAAAGATACCCAACACCCTCTTTGGACCTCTGCATGTGTACATAGGCACATGTACACATACATTCACACTGACACACACATACACCTAAAGAAATGAATATAACCAAGTTGTTCCTTTCTTGGCTGTCTTTCATACTTTCTGGTCTGTTCCTAAATGCAAATAAAAGTGATAACAATAACTACCTAATATGCTGCCACCACAACCACTGACTGGGAATTGGGTTTATCAGACACTGTACTGAATTTATATAAGAATCATTTTCTCCATTTAACATGCGAGAAAACTTAGAATTCAGAAAACACAGTGGTTTGCCTCAAGTCGTTCTAGTTTATAAGGTGGAGACAAATCTAGAAGCCAATAGAATCAAAATGCATTATAAACTCAAAATACATTAGGAAAGATTTGGGAACTAGAATCAAGACCACATTAATAACACTGACGTAGGAGATTGACTTATGCAGAACCTCTAGTTGCTCAAAGCCAAAAAGAAAAGTAGCTTTCCTAAATTGGTAAAAAGGTCCTCACCGAAAAGGACTGCGTACTGCTCAACAGAAATAAGACAAGACATGAGGATTTGGCAAAGTAAGTGGGTCAGTGCCAAGCTGAAGACTTTCATCGCAGGCCGATCAGGAAGGTGCTTTACATAAGCCATGTTCAATCCAAATGAAAATGAAAATGGGCAGGGATGTCCGAAGGAATGTCTCTTCTTTGTCCCGAGTACTTTGAAGGCAGACAGCGTAGTGGTTAGAAGTGCCAGACACACATTAAGGAATCTATAAATATTAGATTTGCTTATTTTATATGTCAAAATGATAAGTTAAACCAAATGATTCATCTGGAATTAAATAAGTCAAAGGAGGAAATTTCCAACTGTCTACTTCCTGTTAGAGCACAGAAACAAAAGGCTAGCACACTTGCTAAGATGTTGAAAACTTTTCTTACTTTGTTCCGTCCAAAAACCTAGAGATGTAACTGTGATCATGTTTTCTTTCGAGAAATCCACAGATACTCTTTGTGGATGATAACATCCACAGAGATATATTTTAATGATTTATCTCATTTTTGGTTATATGCATATGTGTGTACCTATGTGTGTGGATGTGAACATGGGAGGTGGGTGCCAATGGAGTCTATAAATGGGTATCAAATCCCTTAGAGCTGGAGTTATAGGTTGTGAGCTGCCAAAAGTGGGTGATGTAAACTGAACCTGGGTCCTCTGCAAGAGCACTATGTGCTTTTAACTGGGTCATCTCTCCAGAGCAAGAGTTCTTTTGCTTTTGTTTTAGTTGAAGGATAATTTCACAACAGTCTTCAAGCCTTTGAAGACCTCACATGAAATACCACAAACTTGCCACGCAGCAGGCCATATTTCCCACCAACTTCCCCAAAAGGTCTCTTCCTACTACTCCCGGGCCCAAAAGAGCATATCCTGGAACTTCAAGTCTTTCATGCTATCCCTCTTCTACCATATATTATAATTATTGTTTTCTCCTTTTCTTCATAATTTTATCTTAATGATACTTCCCCAAACTTCATCTTAGCCAAAAGACTAAGAGACAATTGATATGTCCCTAAGTAGCATGTTTTACTGTTTGTCTTATGACCTTACATGATTAGAATCATACCACATGTACTATTTCACCTCTTGGTTTCTCTTACTCTATGTCATATTTCTGAGAGGTGGTCACATTGTTGGTTACAGCTACAGTTCATTTGCCTTTGTTACAAAACTCTGTTCCATTCTAAGACTGTGCTTTAATTTCTGAATCTATATGAGAATGCAGATAAGACCTATGGACAGACTCCAGGATGGATGTATTATGTCATCTCAATTTCTTATCCAAGACCCCTCATACAATAATATATGAGGTCTTCTGATATGTCCAATTATACCTGCAAAAGCACTGTAGATGTGTTCTTCTAATTTTATATTTTCACCAATGTAAAAACAAAATACACTCAATACAGTCTTTTAAATTGGCACCGTTAATTTTAAAAAAATTAGGGTCTGGAGAGATACTGTTCTTCAGAAGCCCTGAATTCAGTTCTAAGCACCCACATTGGGCAACTCACAACCACCTTTAACTGCACCTCCAGAGAATCTGATGCCCTCTTCTGGCCTCAGAGGGCACTACACCTCACATGCACACACTCATGTACAGACACACCCAATTAAAAATAAACTTAAAACCTTAAAAATTTATCCAATCAGTTGAGTATATAGTGGTAATGTATGGTAGTTTTAATTTGCAATTTTTTGCTTTCTAATGAGATTGAATGGTACTTTCATATAGTTATTGGCCATTTTACTACAGAATTGCTTTCTTTATTCTTATACAAGAATATCAATTTCTGTATAATTATTGTAACTTACTATATATGTAAACTAACCTAAAGTAGGAGCAGTCACAGTTTATTGTGGATGTATATTAGCTTATAAAACCCAATCAATGCTGTCTGACACGGCAGCCAGTGGAGCACTTAAAACATGGTTAATGAAAATAAAGGACTGTTTCTTTAAGTTAAATTAGATTTATTTAAATTTATATGGCTACTTGTGGCTACTGGCTAGCATGCTGAATAATACAATATTAAATATTAAATCTGTCTATTACATATCTTTAAAATACATTTTCCTTTTTTATATGTCTTCCCATTTTCTTTATTGAATAGTTTGGCAAATGAGCTCTGTTAGTCAGACTTTTTGCCACTGTGGCAAAATTATCTGATGAAACAAACTGTAGGGTGAAGGGTTTATTGGGGGGGGGTCACAGTTTCAGAGGTTTTAGTCTATGGCTGCTTGATCCCATGAGCTTGGGCAGAATTTTATGGTGTTAGAAATGTACAAGACAGAATGTTGGTTACCTCATAATGGCTAGGAACAGGAGAAAGAGAGGGAGAGAGGAGGAGGGAGACAGGGAGTCTGTGACAAGAGCTTTCTCTTCTTTCCTTTTTAGTCTGTCAGAACCCTCAGCTATGGGTTTGTATTGTCCACATGCAGGGTATGGCTTCCTTTTTAGCTAATCCTTTCTGGGAAAAAAAACCTTATGAGCACACTCAAATGTGTGCTTTATAAATCTCCTAGGCACTTCTCAATCCAATGAAATTGACAAGCAAAATGAAACAACAGCTTTGTCCACTTGACACTCAGACACATCTATTTAAACTATAATACTCCCCTTCTGGGCCCCACAAAGAGCATGTCCACCTCACATTGCAGTGTGCATTCAACCCAGCCCCTACAGTTCCTATAGACTTAACTGTTCCAGTCGTCTTCAAAAGTCCCAGTTTAAAGGCCCTCTGTGACACAAAGCAAGTTCTTAGCTATGAACCTTTATAAAATCAAGAATGAGTTACATACTCCAAGGATACAATTACACAAAGTAAATATTTCCATTGCAAAGGGAAACAATAAGGAGGGACTCGATGAAAACAAGATCCAAGGCAAACAGGGCAAACATTGAATCAGCTAGATTCACGTCTAGCAAAAGGTAGGGCATTTTGTGGCTTGATGGGACTTCTGAAGGAGTTGGTATTGTGTGACAAAATGTTTCCTGTGGAGAAGCAATACACAGGTCTACCCCACTCCCAGATAGGGATCACATAACAGACCAAACACAGATACTACCAAACTCCAACTTGATGAACCAGTGAGGTTTGGGGAGCTACTTTCAAAGAGTATGGGTGAGGGTCACTTACAGGAGCAGAAATGACTCACAGACAGTTGCATCACCAAGGCCCACCCCAGCACCAGTGACAGCTCACAAAGCTGGGAACCTGGAGCACACTGCATGGCTGCAGGCAGCTCAACAGGTTGGAGAGTGTCCTTTCCAAGTGCCCCATTCCTCCAAACCTCTTCCAGGCAACTCAGATGGTTTCTCTTTCTTCCAGGTAGCTAGTCAGTTCTCAGAGTCTGTCTTCTTTGCAACTTCACTTAATCTGAGAGTGACTTTCAGCTTTCCTCACTTCCTCTAGAAAGGAGGAGCCTAGTGAATCTGGTCAGTTTCAGGGATTTCCTGAAGCTATTGAGTTGTTTACCTACCTGCTTAAAGAGCTTCCCTGCAGGAAACCATTACACAACACTTGGGAAGTCCTGCCTTATATGTCATGCCATTTGGAATTGCTGTCTTCTTGGACTGTGTTTGCTTTGCTGCCTGATGCCTTCCTTGGTGAGACAGTTCTTATTCAAGAGTAAAACAGAGTCTTCTGGACATGACAGGACCTCTGCACTCATGAACTCAGAATAGCCATGGTTACTTGCACAAGACCTGAACAAGATCAAGTTGTTAACATTCTCTCGTGGAGTGGCAAGGAGCTCCTGAGCATCTACCATTGACTGATGTGCTATGGAGAGCTGACAGCTTCAGTTTTCTTTAATGATGGTACTCCTGATTGGTTGACCAGACCCCACAAACAGATGTGTATGAATAGCGCAAATTAAAGTCAATGGGTAATTATAAATTTTACAAAAAGATAATAGGTCTGTAAGGGGTGAGAATTAATCTAAGAAGAGTTAAAGGGAGGAGGAGCTGAGGTGTATATGATCAAAACACATTGTGTGGAATTCTCAATTAATAAAAGTATTTATTTAAAGAATAATTTCTGAAAAATTAACTTGTCCATCACCTTTAACCTCATCCTTACAAAGTGTGAGGCATGAACAAAATGTAGGCAAGCTCCTTGCCTGACTGTAACACAAATATGTGGTGATATATTGTGTACCCTAATAAAATTTGCCTGAAGATCACAAGTCACTAGATTAAACATGGAGGCCATGCAGTGATGGCACACACATTTAATCCTAGCACTTGGGAGGCACAGATCCATCTGGATCTCTGTAAGTTTAAAGCCACCCTGGACTGCATGAGATTGACTCAGTCTAGGAGATAAACAAGAGCCAGGCAGTGGTGGCACACAGTACTTGGGATCTCATGCCTTTGGGAAGTCACATGCCTTTAATCCCAGCACTAAAAAGGAAGCAATATGGTGGGCAGAGAAAGGTATATAAGGCTTGAGGAGACATGAACTAAAAGTTTTTCAGGCTGAGGAGTCCTAGAGGTAAGAGGTGGCTTCTTCCTTTGTCTCTCTGATCTTTCAGCTTTCACCCCAATATCTGGTCTGGGTTTTTTTATTAAAGGACCTATTAGGAATTTGTGTTATACAAATAGTTGCTGGTCCCATTCCCAAGAAAGTCCTTGCTTCTGTCTGAAGCCAATCAACACAGTCCTGACTGTCCATATTCCCTTCCTGCCAACATTCTGAGCCAAGTCCCCATTAGATTATTCCATTCGCCTCTGTTTGACATATTCTAGGCCTTCTCTAACCTTCTGAACTTTTCCTACTCCTCCTGAAACCAACTCCAAAGACTCAAAGACCACTGTTAGGTCTAGTTATGACAATCTCTCCACCTCTCCAGTACCAGATTTGTGTGTGTTTCTCAGACTCCATCACTGTGACAAAGCACCCATTGTGAAGTTCGACAAGGCGTTCAGTCTCATGGTTTGAGCCTGTAATTAAGTGGCCCAATGAGCTTAGGCAGAACATCTTGGCAGTGCCACTATGTGGTGAAGGATTTCTCTACCTCATGGTAAGGAAAACATACAGAGAACATCCACAACCTGGGTTCAGTTCCCAACACCCACATGTCAGTGCGCAACATTTCACTCCAGTCCCAAAGCATCTGTCTCCCTCTTCTGGTCTCCATGGGTACTATACATATGTGGTGCATGGATATGGGTGCAAGCAAAACACCCACATAAGATAAAAACAAGAAATAAAATCTTTGCCAAAGGTTTTTAAAAAGAATTTGTCACTCATAATTAGATTTTTAATGCTTTCCAATGCTTTAGTTTACCTATTGAAATAATATAATTTTGTCTTTTAAACTTTTAACGTGATGAAATATGCTATCTGATTTTTTAATATTTGAAACTTTGCTTGTGCTCCTGAGAAAATGCTTGGTCATGCTATATAAGTAATTTCAAAGATTTTGGATTTCATTTGCTATGATACTTTCCTAAGAACTTTTCCATCTATGAGTATAATTGGCCTATAATTTTTCTTTCTCATATGCTCTTGCTGAGTTTTGGTATTGAGGCTACTTGAACACTTCAGAGAGAAAGAAATAAAACAAACACTAGAAATTTTCTTTTCTTTTTATTATCTTGATGAGTCTGTATTAAAATGAAAGGTCCCTTCTTTTAATGTTAAGCGACTTCAGCCGATGAAGTCATCATGTCTGCCTTTGTTTTTAAAGGGAAATTTCTTTCATTACCAATTAAAAATTTTGTTTATCATAATGTTTAGGTTTTCTGTTTATTTGTGAATCGGTGTTGGCAAGTCATATCTTCTAGTTTTGGTTTTTTTGTGGGGTTTTGCCATTTTGACTGTCTTAAATTTATCGGCATAAACATTTACAATAACCTTTAATCTCCTTGTTTATGAGGATGCCTCCTTTTATTCCTTGGAGTATTTGTGTTTCATATTACTTTCTGCTGACCTGCCTTATAAATAAAAGTGTGTTTCCTTTTCTAAAACATTCTACTTTATAGTCTATCATCAACTTAGTTTCTACTCTTTATTTCCTCTTTTGCATTTTTAGGTTATTTTAATTTCTTTTAACTTTATGAGGAGACATGCAGTTCATTAATTTTCAGTCTATTTTTAAAAACAAGGTATGTTAAGAATAAAGGCAATTTAGTAGACATGCATTTTCAATTTTGCTACTAGACTCCTATAGTCTAAAATCTTTCCAGGAACCTAAAAGCACTGACCACTTGAACTGACCCATCTCTCTAAATTATTCTTTGTCTGATACTAGTGTACTTATAGCAACATTTATGATTAGCATTTTAATGAGATGTCAGTGGCTCTCAACCTTCCCAAC
Source organism: Peromyscus melanophrys (assembly GCA_902168415.1). Lineage (NCBI taxonomy): Eukaryota > Metazoa > Chordata > Mammalia > Rodentia > Cricetidae > Peromyscus > Peromyscus melanophrys. The sequence continues at coordinate 44,085 of CABHPR010154878.1, read as the reverse complement.
GCTGTGACCCTTTAACACAGTTCCTCATGTTGAGATGACCCCCAACATAAAATTCATTTTGTTGATACTTCGTAAGTGTAATTTTGCTACTGTTGTGAATTGTAATGTAAATATCTGATATGCAGATATCTGATATGGGACTCCAGTGGGGTCACAACCCACAGGTGGAGAACCACTGATCCATGTCCCTCCAAATATCTGTGGTCACTCCTTTAATATTCTTACACATTGCAAATATGTCACTTAGCTATAACACAACATTTGATTTCTTTCTCATAAAGCTAGTCTGGTAATTACTTTTTAAACTTGAACAGTTTTAGTAACTGTGACTATAAGGATTAAATTTATCCACTTTATCTCATGTCTTCTTTTTGAGCCCTCTCTCTTCCTTTTATCCTGTCTTTCTTAGCTTTTTCTTTGGAGTGACCGAATACTTTTTATCACTTTTAATTTCCTATCTGCTAGATGTACATCAGATATTTGGTTTCTATTGTTTCAATGATTATACAGTGAATTAAAACATGTCTGCTTAATTTATCAAATCTTAAAGTGACTAAATGCTATTAGCCTTATCTCAGGAATGATAAGCATTGTAGGGCACTTATAGTCCATGAACTTCCTTGCTTCATTTAAATGTCCATCTCTAATGTGCATTTCTCAGCAGTTATTTCTGTTGGTATTGAAAATGGTTGACACTAAGTTCCCTCACTGTCCACTCTTCACTCTGTCTCGTATCTCAGATGATGTGTCTTGGGCTTCGGTTCCTTCTGCCTAAGTCAGACTAGTAAAAAATGCTTTAGTGAAAGTCTGATGATGAAGATTTTGCTTTTCATTTTCCTGAAAAGTTCCAAGGTTTAATTCATTCTCAGCAAATATATTCACTGGTAATGAATTCTAGAATACCAGTTGTTTGCCTCACATAGTTTCTGCGGCCTGGCTTCTGGTGTTTCTATTGAGACATCAAGAGTCATTCTGCTTGCCATTTCTTTTATTTTCTTCCACTATTTCATTACATTTTTTCTCTACTTTCTATTAAGATGTTGCCTATCTAGCTGATATTCAGACATGATAGTCTGATGTAATTTTAAGGTAGAAATCATTTTGTGGTATAACTCCTAAATTTATTTCTTTGTAATTCTTGGACTTTTTGGATCTATAGATTTTATTTTTATAGAAATGTCTGTTCATAAATACAACTATACAACACAGATTGATATAGGTATTTTGAAGCCATGCATTTAAGCACATATAAATTCAAAATGATCATGTATTTCTGGCAAATAAAACTTGTTATGGTCATGATGTAGTCAAGGAAATTTCTATGGTTTTATTTCTTCAAGCGTAGTTTTGCCTGTTTTCTGGTATAAGTCTTAGAACTCTACGTGTCTGGAGGAATGGGGGAAAGGCCACCCCCTCCTTCCTTCTGGACAGTTCTTCGGACTAATCTTCCAGTCCACAGAGTCTCTCTTCAACTATATACTAATCAGTCATACAACTTTTTCTAAAATGGTCTTTATTTTCATTCCCAGCAGTTACAGCTGGTTCCCTTACAAACATTCTAGAATACTTTCGTATTTTCCTTTTAAAACGTGTTTCTTCTTTGCAAGATATTCCTGATGTCTTTAACATCTGGACGTCTGGACACTTGGCTGCTCTGCTTCTGCGCTTGTGATTTCAGGCAGTGCTTGCTGGGTTTTTTAAGTACTAGTTATGACTGACTGATTGCAAACTACCCTTGAATGGGGGGATGAATAGGTGGCTCTCCACTCTCTAGGAATGAGAATGTCCTCCTCTAAAAGTCAATAATGCTTCTGACGGGTGTTTGGGATGGCTGATTTGGAAGCACCTTAAACTAAACTCCCGCTGGAGAGTTCTTGAGCATCCACTGTTGCAAACACACTTTTCAAGTATTCTGATAAGCAGGGAACCAGCCAGCTTTACAGTTCCTGAGGGATGTTTCTTGCCCTTCCCTGTTCTCAGTCTCTTTCTGTTCAGCCTCAGGCAACTCTCCATCAAGTTGCCTGGTGGTATGACTGCAGGTCATTTCTCGCGCAGAGATTATAATGTGATATAGAGGGTTCCTCTGGGCTCAGCTTGGGCTGAGTCCCAAGCTTGATTTCTGACCTCTTTACTCAGGTCATGAAACTACAGTTGAACTTTTAGCACCAGCAAAGGCATAGGAAAGCGGAGTTCATAGTTCTCTTGCACATGGATTTCAGCCTCATGATTCCTTGTTATTGCATGAAGATTAGATGTTTTGCAGAAAGCATCCTTTTATCCAGTATTTAAATTTATTTTTATCACAGTGTTAAACTGAATAGCTGTATAGCCAAAAGTACAATAGCCTTTCCTTTTTCCCTTCACTTAATATATTCCCCTTTATGCCTGGAAAATGTCCATATACCCACAAGCTGTCAGAGCCTTATCTCTAGTGTCAAAATGGGGCGCTGGCCACAAAGGGCACTCTTCCATCTCCTCCCAGATCCTGGCAATTGTCACTCAACTACAAGAATAACTTTTGAGCCGGGCGGTAGTGGCGCATACGTTTAATCCCAGCACTCGGGAGGCAGAGGCAGGCGGATCTCTGAGTTCGAGGCCAGCCTGGTCTACAGAGTGAGTTCCAGGAAAGGCGCAAAGCTACACAGAGAAACCCTGTCTCGAAAAACCAAAAAAAAAAAAAAAAAAAAGAAGAAGAACTTTGAATTTTGAATTCCAGGGGCAAAGGGCTTTAGAAAGACAGCTGCCTACTTGATGACACAGGGTGACTGGCTAGATCCAACAAAAGGTTAGTTCTCATGTGGTCTGTTGTAGGTAGTTCTTGCGGGCTTGTGGTGTGTGTGTGTGTGTGTGTGTGTGTGTGTGTGTGTGTGTGTGTGTGAATTTCATTTTTCTGACTTATGTGAATGAGCATTGTAACAGTGCATTCCGTAGCTAGACAATCCTAAAGATGGCATTGTCAAAACGTGTGTATTCTACAAAAAGCCATTCACTAGTGAATGGGATTAACTTGTATAATATCATAGTGATTTATGATTCCAAACAACTCACCTTATGGGTCTAATTCAGACACTGCACATGACTCTTACTGGGGATAATTTTTGCACTCCATCCACCATATCACTCACCCACTAGTTTACTGTGAAAATTAGGGCAATACCCTTTAACACCAGATACTTCATTTGTCAATCCAAAGGTATGGATGTAGGGGTGTATATGACAAGTCCCTTTGATCTTTACATTTCTACCAGGGACTTATCTGTCTTCAAATGAATTATTCTCTATGGAAAGCTGTTTGGAAAGAAGCTCTCCCATAAACTAGTCATGTAAACAACAGGAAAAACAGGCAATATGCTAAGCAAATTCCTTCATCCACAAGGGTGCCCATGCCTGATTCCCTCTAAACGAAGCTCAAGAACACACAAAAGTCATCTAAGGCTGACCGGAGTCTGAATCACGGCGGCTCTGTCAGAATGTGGAAGGGCATGTACTGAAAGAGCTGAGGAATAACACTCCTCTGGAAAGTGTTTTATATCACTGTCTCTGGTTAGGGAGGAATGCATATGCATGTGTGTGAGTGTGTGTGTTACATTCATATGTGTGTATGTGTGTGCATGTTCATGTGTACACTCATGTGTATGTATATGTGTGTACAGTCATATGGGTATATATGTATGTTTATGTTTATATATATGTGTGTGCATGTATGTATGTAAAAATTCATTGAGCTGTGTATTGAAGGTTTGTATACCTTTCTAAATACATAAGACATAAACATCTTTTTGAAATGTGGAAATAATTCAAGAAACTGGAATTAATGGATTTACTTTTTCACTGCTTCATAAATTCAAAATAAAGTAATTCTTTTTTTTTTCTTGAAAAGGAAAAACACATTTAACCTATTATTGACCATGAAAGTCTCACTTGGAAATGTGTACAATATTTTAAAATCCTAAAACAGTGTTTCTTTATTTAAACACACACACACACACACACACACACACACACACACACACACACTATTCAATTTTTACCAAATCAGTAGAGCATTCTCACCCAGCCTTCTCCCTGCTCCCGTTATTCTGAACTCATGGTGTTTGACCCAACACACGTTCCTTTCCTAAACATCTAAACTCCATTAGGGTGGAGAAACATGAGTGTGCTCTGTGTGGCACACTTACCAACTGCATTAGAGTGTCAGTGGAGCTCAGAGGTGCCCAGTAAGTAGCAGAGTGACAAGATCCTGGGGATCCTCTGTACATGCTATATCAGCATAAACAGTCACTGGTTCACACTGTCACAGAAGCAAGTTCCAAACACTGACATAAATATATTTGCTTCTTTCTCCTGCCTTCTTCATACTCTTCTAAGCCACTGATCCTTGGACAATGCAAAGGGTAACATATTAGAACTCCAAATCCCATAGCCTAAGCAGACCGTGCTAAATACAATATCACTTTAAGTAGACTTGATGTATAAGGTCCTGCTGGGAACCCAGAGTTGGCTGTGAGAGCAATCAAGGTTGACACAATTAGCTCTACCACCTAGGTGGCCCTTGTCTTTGCTAAGGAATACTTGCATCTAATACACAGAACTCAAGAACCATTGTTAGTATCCAAAGGTTGCTAGTCAAACACCCTAAGTTTAGTATTAGAGAGAGGTACTGTGGCACTCATGACAGCTGGTGGAGTGGCGAAGCAGGTAATAATGATCTCTGTTATTAAGACCTTCCTGGTCAGGCTCCTCTGAGTCTTGGGGGAAGACATTGAGTGGATGGACCACAGCAGACACAGACATGGGCAAGGCAGGGTGATGCCTAATGCACAGGAAGCACACTGCCTCAGGCAACAGACGCCTGAAAGCTGATAGTTTGCTTGTTCTGAAATTGTGACCGAGACTAGTAAGATTCAGCAGGGGAAAAAATAAAGGACCCAATGGTGCAAACAAATACCTACAAATGATGGAGATTAATATGCAAATAAGGAAATAGGAGGGAGAAAGGGGCGCTGGGAGTAGGTGGCAAGCTAGTGGCAGCCATCCTGATTTACAGAAGTACCAGAAGGGGGAAAAGGAGCCAAACCTGAAAGCATCAATCATCACCATTTACAAGTGACAGCTCATGCTGGCAAGGATACAGAGCAAGGGAACACTCTCCCATTGATGGTGGGAGTGCAAACTGATATAGCCTCTGTGGAAATCAATATGGTGGTTCCTCAGGAAATTGGGAATTGATCTATCTGAAAACCCACCTGCACTGCTCTTGAGCATATACCCATGGGACACTCCATCCTACCACAAGGACACTTGCTCTACTATGTTCATAGCAACTTTATTCATAATAGCCAGAAACTGGAAACAACCTAGAGGTCCCTCCACAGAAAAATGGATAAACAAAATGTGGTACATTTACACAATGGAGTATTACTCAGCTGATTAAAAAATGACATCATGAAATTTGCAGGCAAATGGAAAAATAAGAAAAAAAAATCATTCAGAGTGAGGTAAACCAGAACCAAAAAGACAAACCTGGTATGTATTCACTTATAAGTAGATATTAGCTGTCAAGTAAATGATAATCAAGCTATAATCCACAGACACAATGAGATTATATAAAGAGGAAGTCTCTAGGTGGGAATGTATGGATCTCTCTGGGAAGGGGAAATAGAATATTTTATGGGTGGACTGGGGGCCTGTGGGGACAGGAGCAAGAAGGATCAGGTGGGGAAGGGAGAGACTGCTGGAATTGGGGGACACTTGGGGGGGTGATATGGAAACCTAGTGCAATGGAAACTTCCTGGAGTCTATGAGGGTGACTCTAGTGAGGACTTCTTAATGGAGCATATGGAGTCTGAACTGGCCATCTTTTGTAGCCAGGCAAGGCTTCCAGTGGTGGGACTGGATTGCATTTGGATGAGTTGTTGGCTGAGAGGGTCCCATGGAGATTCCAAAACAACCCAGGCTGATGCTAGAACAGAGAGTCACTCTCCAAAACCTGACAGTGGGGCCTCATTGGTGAGGACTACATCCACACAGCTCATTGAATGTAGAGAGGTCAAGCTGGGGCCTACATGGAGCCTTCACCCTTATGTTCTTGTCTCTTTGGCATGGGAAGGCACTTTACAGAAGACAGAAAGAGAAACCTGGGCACCAACCTAGCCACAAAACTTTCCACCTACAATCTACAAGGTGTACTGGGGCAATAGTGGCCCAGAACATGGGCCAACCAATGTCTAGTTTAACTTGAGAGGGAGCCCATGCCCTATACTGCCTAAATGGTCAGAAACCAGAGACTGGATCGCTCGGAGATTTAGGGTAGAACCAAAAACAACTGCTCCTCCGCCCCCGCCCCTGCCCCAAATCAATGCAATGATTCCTAATGATGTTCTGCTATACTCATAGATGGGTACCTTGTCCAATTGGCATCAGAGAGGCTTCCTCTGGCAGCAGATAGGAACATGTGCAGAAACCCACAGCCATACATTATGCAGAGAAAGAGTCTAAGTTGGAGGTCACCATTGGGTTCCTTCCCTTGGAGCTCAGAGAATCTTGTGGAAGAGGGGTTAGAAAGATTGTACAAGACAGAGGGCATGGAGGACACCAGGAGAACATGGTCTACTGAATCAACTAAGCAGGGTTAATATGAGCTCACAGAGATGGAAGCAGCAAGCACAGGACCTGCATGGGTCCACACTAGGTCCTCTTTGTATATGTTATGGTTGTTAGCTTGGTGTTTCATGGGACTCCTAGCAAGAGGAGTGGGTGTATCGCTGACTCTTTTGCTTGCTCTTGGGACTCTTTTCCTCCAACTGGGTGGCCTTGTTCAGCCTCTATACGAGGGCTTTTGCCTTGTCTTATTGTATCTTGTTTTGTCATGGTTGGTTGTTGTCTCTTGGAGGCCTAATCTTTTCTGAAGAGAAATGGAGGTGGGGGGGTCTGGCAGGGAGGGGAGCTGGGAGGAGTAGAGGGAGAGGGAACTGTGGTCTGGATGTATTGTATGAGAGAAGAACATATTTTCAACAACAGTAATAAAACTCCTGTTTCTAAAAAGATTAATGGATTGCCAGAGATGAATAAGCAGTAAAGAAACACCACCTGCTAAAATATCCAGTTAAATCAACTAAAATATTGACTTGGGAAACAGAGAGCAGAGGCCATTTTGTTGTTCTAGTTTAGAAAAGATTTCACCATGTTTAAAAGATGAAAAAAATCGAGATTTTCTTATAAAATTTAAACGTAGTCAAGCCACTTCCAGAACTAGTTATTTCATTACTGACAACTAAAATGGTGATCCTGGGAACTGGATCGTATTACTCTTAAATGCTTAGTAAGTATTCCTGGAGTGCTGGAAACAGTACACATTGTAATGGATAAACATGCTGCATGTCCTCTGCTGGAGAGTGTAGAGTCTGGTAAAACTCACAGGATACACATGTCAACACTCTCTAGTGTCGTCCCAAGAACGTGTACAGGAGTCCATGTCTTAATGATGTCTCAGTGCTTTGCAGAAATGGAAATTGAAGCAGTTTGTATAAAATTAAAAGCTAAAAAAGCCTTGTGCTTAAAGAGATGGCTCAGCAGGTAAAAGCACTGGCTGCTTTTCCAGAGGACCAGGGTTCAATTCCCAGCACCCACATGCTAGCTGACAACCGTCTGTAACTCCAGTCCTGGGGACCTGTCGCCCTTTTCTGGCTTTCAAGAGCACTGCATGCACGTGGTACACAGACATAACACGCCAGCAAACACCCAAACACATAAAATAAAACAAAAATTTTTGAATTTGGGTTATTTTTAAAATCATAATAATTTGTTAAAGCATATGGACCTGGCTATGATTAAGCTTTGCTAGTGGCAGCCTGCATCTCCCAGGACCACACAGTCACCTCATCCAAAATTAATCCCTTCATACAAGTCCTCCCTCATCACCTGTGACACTGTGCTGGCTCAGGCGTGGGTCTCTTCTGCTTGTATTATTTGGAGGCCTCTGAATGAACTCTGCCACCAGCTCCAAACAGTCTTGGTGACCCTCCTTCGTGCTTCCCAGGGGCAGTTTTTCTCTTGCACATTTCTCAAGGAAAGTTGATGTTGTTGGCTTGATTGTTACTTAAGATAGTATCTTTCTATAGTCAGGGCTGGTCTGGAGCTCAGGTTGCTCTGGGATTTAGTGCTGGGATTAGAGACATGAACCACCATGCCAAGTCCAAGGAAATTTTTATGTGAATAAAATATACATCTCATTGTATCACTCTTCTGCTTATAAATTTCTCTGTTGATTCTCAAAGTTCTCAGTCTACAAATCAGATTAATCCCTTGGCATGACAGAAAGTGCTCTTTGCAATTTGCATCTTTTGTAGATTTTTATTTTCATCTCACAGTCTGCCTTGGGATCCTATTTATCCCAGTTGAATTTCTCTTTCCTTGAAGACTTCCAAAGATTGTCATGGTTGTTTGTTCCTCTGCTAACTGTCATGCTGAAGGGCGGTTGGGACGCCCTTCCCCTCCCTTCTCACCCAGCCATCAAATCACTATTTATGTGTTGTTGTTATTATACAAAAGGTCTTTCTTTGTTCCTGGAGCTGACCCCAAGTCATTCTGTGTCTCCATGAGACCCATTAAACACCTCTGCTATGACACTTAACTCCATAGTGAGTCTTCTCTGTCCCTTTTGGGAAACAATTGCACCCATGTGTTTTTTGTATTCCTGACATTTGGCACAGAATGCATAAGAAAAATCAAAAGCTAATGAGCCTAAGGAAGAATGAGGTATTTTTGAATAAAGGAATGCATAAGTGAGTGATCACCCCAGGTGTTCAGCCAAGGGAGACTACCAAAGGGTATATGTCAGAGCTCGGAACGTAAGGCCTTGTGTGGAGTTCAGAGATGGAGTCTGAGGAAGCAAGTAGCCATGAGCACATGAACCCAGAAGATACTCAGATCCGCTAACCCTTGTGCAGCATGTGCCAATATTTTTTATGTTGCCCACGGCTCTCCTTGGCTTCCTGCTCACCACCAAGCAGTAGATTGAAATGCCATGTTCTTCCTTTCCAGAGTCTTGGAAGGAAGGCAATTTCTCCCTGTCTCTCTTGTCATGAATCCCCATCTAGACCTCAGGCTGTCTCTTCTCCCTAGTATACACATGGGAACCTCAGGATGAGTGTTCAGTGAGGGAGATGTCCTGCAAATCATTGCCAGTCAGTCACAGAAGCTGGTCCATTGCAGAAGGAGACAGAGTCACAGACACCCCTGGGGAGATATGCAAGGACCTGTTTGCATCACATTCTTCCAATATCCTCCTCTGTTTTCCCATCTCCTCACTCTATTTCCTCCATGAAAACAAAAGCTTCTTTTAGCTGGAAAGCAGCAGGCTTGACTGCCCATGCCAGCAGCATAGTGAAGCTCTGCCGTGCTGGCTGGTGCAAGAGACAGAGATGAAGGAGCAAGAATGAGCAGGAATTAACCCAGCCTTCTTCGACCCACTATCCACTTTCCCTTCTGCAGCCACCCTCAAACAGGAAGGTGATGCTGCCCCAAGAAGGCATTTGGTCATGGTGAGTTCGGCAGTACTTCCCATCCTGGAAGCACGGGGTATTCATTAGGATGAGGTGATGCTGCTGCGGCTCCACGGAAGGCTGACATGCACTGTGGGTACCATTTATCAACCACGTGCAGTGAATGACAACCAAGAAGGGTCTGTCACCACTCAGAGAAACAGGATCAAGAACAAACTCAAGAGGAGGCAGGCCAATGTTAGAGAAGAACAGAAGGAATTGGGGATACAAGAACTGAGGGGCAAAATGAATCACTTTTCAAATGTTTAGCATTTAGAGGAAACAATGCATGAACAACATTATAAGGAATCCCATCAGAGCTATAAATTTACTATGACTGTCAGAAAACCACCACTGAGCATATTGGGTCTATGAGAAACACCCCTGCCCCACTTCCTGTACAGAGCTCTGTACCCTGGGCACAGAGTAAGGAGGTGGCCTAGATCTGTCTGAACTTAAGTGGCCTCTGCAACAGTCAAAGCCGCTGCAGGACAGAGGAGCATGGCCTTAGGATTTAGAGGTGCTGAGTTCCAACTGCAGGCTCTGATCTCACATCCTGGGAAACCACAGCCAGCCCCCAGCCTTCATGCAATTTCTATCAATATTTATTATGCTTTGCACAGTTGTCCTTGGCTTCTGCTCACCTCGGGTATTATATCAAAATGCCATCTTCTGCCTTTCTCGAGGGTCCCTTGTTCTCCAAGCCATTAATCTTTATGAATAACCTATGAGGTAGTTGATGTCGTAGGTGTCTGTCTGTCTGCCTGTCTGTCTGTCTATTTGTTTCAGACAGGGTCTCATTGTACAGCCCAGGATAGCCTATGTAGCTCTATCTGGCCTTGAACTCCAGATCCACTTGCCACAGATTCAAGAAGGCTGAGATTCTAGGCACGTACCACCACATCCAGTCCATTTAATATGCATTCTGGAATATGGGTATCCCTAATATAAAGCAGAAGTGAGTGTAATAGCCTTCACAAATTTGTTTGGGGAGATGTCCCATTTGTGCAAATGCTGAACTACAAACAGTATCAGCTTTTGGTGCTTCTCAACCTGGAGAAGCAAGAGGCCAAAGAAGGATCTGGAAAGATGACTCAATCAATAACATGACTGCCACACAAGCATGAGGATCTGAGTTTGAATCTTAGGAACCTACACAAAATAAAAACAAGGTGGCATGCATCTATAACCCCAAAAATGGGATTGCAGGGTAGAGACCAGTGGATCCCTGGAACTCATTGGCCAGCCACACTAGCATGTTAGATGACCTCCATATTCCATGGAAAGTGCTGTCTCATAACAGAAGGCGTACACATGCACATATGTGCATGGACACCTGCATGCTCACATGTGGATATCTACATAAACATGCACATACACCATACTCATAAATATACAAGAGACAGAAGAGCTGGGGAACGGAGGTGTGTATTAAAAATTTCTGTGGTCACTCAGTATCTGTACAGAAGAGGGGTGATCAATCAGACTCCTCATCCTTCTAGCCAGGCTTGTAGCTCTGCACCCCAGTGGGTTGGACATATCTCACCTTCCTTCTCACAGGAAGCAATGAAAGTGCTCCCCTTGATCATAGAGTCCAGTGGCTCTGGGAAACTCGGATCCCATGTGGAAAAGATGTGTGGTGTGGATGGGGAAGCGTCTTGTATCTTTACTGCCTTGAGTCACCTTTACCACATTTGATTTTCTTGGCTGAAATAAAAAGCTTGTGCAAGCATAGGATGAAGTTAGCATTGAAGCACAGCTGTAATCGTCCACCTGTGGCAGCTCACACTGTAACCCCAGAATTCAGGAGGCTAAGTTGGGAAGATTTCTGTTGAGGTTGAGTTAATCCTGGGCTACACAGTAAACTATAGGCCAGCTGGGCCTAGAGTGTGAGTCTCTGTCACAAGCAAACAAACAGGAAGAAGAGAAACCTGATTGCAAGGCTATTCTCAAAGCCCCAATGCCATCTCTGTATCAACCCCAGCAAACAGCCCAATGCGCCCACAGAATGGACAAAGCAAAATGACAGACAGGAGTGTTCATGTGCTACCAGTTCACACAGGACAGCCTCCAGAAGTTTCCAAATGGTGTTCCCTTCAAGCAGCAGCTACTCCATGGAGGTGCTCCAAATGTAACACTAGAAGCTAGGAAAGGTATCATAAAAGGTAATGGGTTGCTGGGGCTGCTGTCTGAGGGGAACAGAGTGAGTCATTCCATCTCTTTGGCCTCCAGTTCACCATCTCAAAATCAAATACTTGCAAACTCACTGCTGGTCTGCAGTATGCCACTTGTAAGTAAGTTTTCTTTTTCTAGGCTTTTATTTAAGGTGTGTCTGTGGTTTGTGGCGAATACAGAAGCAATGGAGTTAACACATGTTCCTCTGTTCCCTGTGAGGTAACATTCAGGTACCTCACATATCTGCATTGCCTACCTTGATCCAGGGTCAACTGAGATAACACCTCAGGGACCATTCCGTGTATCATGTGAACTTAGGCAACTTCTCTCTCCAAATATGGTTCTTGTCTATAAACTACACTAGCAGACAAGATGCTGTGGTGTGTACCTGTAATTCCAGCACTCAGGAGTCTGAAGCAGGAGGATGTGGAGTTCAAAGACAGCCAGAGCTTCAAAGAGAATTTCAGGCAAGTCTAGGCTGCTAAGTGAGACCCTATCTCAAACAAACATCAAAGACAGGGTCTAATTCATTCCCAGGTCAATTGTGAGAATGAGACGAGCTAACTGAGTTAAAATGCTTAGGAAATTATTTAATACACAGCAAACAGTGGTCACTCTCAAATTACTTGATACATAGCAAACAATCATCACTCTCACATTTATTTATACCTCTGGTTCCTGATGCTCATTCCCCTCATAAAGCCGCCTGTTGAAACAAACTCTCCTTACACGACAGCAATTGACAACGGGTCCTAAGCAGGTAGCTGAACACCAGCCAGAGTCTACAGAAATGGATCAGCTTAGAACTAGTGCCCTGTGCCCACCTGCCCGCCATGTCCTTCCCCTCTCAAAGCCAGAAAAATACAAATTAAGAGCCAATGTCCCTGTGTGACCTTTTACATGTTACTTGATGGCTTTGCATCTCAGCCTTCTAAGCTAGTTGTCCATGCGCCAATGGATGGCCCAGACCCATGCACATGTAAGAGCACTGACAAGACTCGTGGGGTGATTACTCATAATTTAAACATAAAAGAGGACACAGACTTGCGAAGCACACAGGGTGGGAAGCAGTGGGCCCTGGAGAGAGGCAGTAAAGGATGCACGTGTTCAAAATACATTTTATAAATGTATGAAATTTTCAAAAATTACACAAAAATATTTTTTAAACTATGCCTCACTGTCACACAGGATAATGGTGGCCAATGTAACCTGCACAGTTCCTGGCATTTGTTTGTAGCACAGTACTTCATTAAATTCTAAATCTGAGTCTAAGCCACTGCATGTCTTCCCTCTCTACTGGGTTTCAAGCCTGCTAGTTGTACCCATGGGTATCACCCGCTCCTGGCCACAGGCAGACCACAGTTATCTGCTGATCTTCTTCTCTATTTTAAGCTGCACTTCCCGGGGGCTGCTTCTGGCCATTCTGGGAAAGTCAGGCATCTTTGTTAAAGATGCAACATTTAGGCTTCCAGTAATCAGCCAGAGAAAGTCCAACAAGAATTTCAGCAGGGATGGGACTTTCATCTGCTGTGCCCAGATGTGGCCATGTGGCCACTGAGCACCTGAGATGTAGTCTAGTGACTTAGAATCAGAACTTTCGTTATTTTATTCAATTTTATTTCATTTCATTTTAATACACTTAAATGTAAAATAGCCATCTATGATCAGTGGTGACTATATGGGACAGCTGAGCCTTAGAGATGCCTCCAGTTACAGCCACAGTGCTGGCAATGCACCCCAAGCAATTCATCTGAACCTTTCAACTGTGTGTCTGCTCTACACAGCCTTTGCATGCCTATCAAGACTGGCCGGTTAGCACAAAAGGAAAAAGAAAACTCATTCCGTGGCTATTTCCAATCCCTGAGCAACTAGAAAAACTGTTTGTTAAAATGCAAGGAGGTGGAAAAATGGCTCAGTGGATAAGAGTATTCACTGCGAAGCAGGGGGACCTAGCGTCAGATCCCCAGCACTCACACTAAAGACCTGGGCACGGCTGCGCACATGCCTGCAACCCCACTTCTTGGAGCAGAGGTGGAAACAGAACCGTCATTGAGACTTGTTGATTGCCAGCCTAGCTTCAGGTTTAGTAAGAGGCATTGTCTCAAAAGGACAAGGTGTAGTGATAAAGTAGAAAGCCAATGTCTTCCCCAGGCCACCCCACATACGCACACACACACACACACACACACACACACACACACACACACACACACACA
>CABHPR010154878.1:2232-30142 GCA_902168415.1 Peromyscus melanophrys | reverse complement strand
ACACACACACACACACACACACACACACACACACACACACACACACAGCAGAGATAATCAGTACATTCCTCTAGTTACTATATTTGAGGAATGGAAGTATCCCTGCACCAGTCCCAGAGGTTTCCATATAGAAGGATTATTATGGAGGACACTTCAGCAAAGGACAGAGAACTTAGGCCCCCATCTAAAACTCCTATGCACCAACCCAAGATGAAGGCCGAGGGGCTGTTTCTTACAATTAGACCCTTGGGGTTTCCACTTAACTGAGGTCAAAAATTCCACGAGAATTATCTGACATCACAATATTTTTTATCTTAATCTTGCCAAGATCAGATTCCAAGAAGCAATAAAGTATATTAAGTTAGCTTTCATTTTAAATCAGTAAGTTTGTTAGGTTTGAAAACATAAACAAATTATCTTGTTTGCCTAACTGAGACTGGCCCTACTCATCTTCTCATCTGAAAAGAAAGCCTTCCTGTAGCCCTTTGGCTTTCATTCCAGCATGTAAAATGTGTTTCGTGGATTATTCTCAGCAAGTTGTTCCGAACAAAACTAACACAAAATGGAACAATCTCGACATGAGTATGAGAAAGTTGGGAACAGAAGAGCAGATTCACCTGTTGGATTAGTTACTTGCCTATTGCTGCTACAAAACACCATGACTAAGGCAACTTATAAAAGAAAAGCATTTAATTTGGGGCTCACAATTCCAGAGGGTTAGGATCTATGACCATCATGACAGGGATCATGGCAGCAGGCAGGCAGGCATGCTGCTGGGGCAATAGCTGAGAGCTCACATTTTGATCCACAAACAGGAGGCAGAGAGGGATAACTGGGAATGTCATGGACTTTTGAAACCTTCTAAACCAACCCCAGTGACACACCTCCTCCAATAAGGCCACACCTTCTAATCCTTCCAAAACAGTTCCACCAACTGAGGACCAAGTATTCAAACATATGAGCCTTTGGGAGCTATTATCTTTCAAAGCACCAAACCTGCTATTTGATGAACATCTACCAAATCTTTATGGTATGTCTGGATGGCACAGAGAACAATGGGGCATCAATGAATTTCAGAACAAATTGATAACAACCATCACATCTAAATTACATGAGACACAAAAGATGCTTGAAAGCACACACAAAAAGAAGCAGCACCTGACATGGGGAAGTCAAAAAAGCATCAGGAATGGTGGCTCACACCCATAATCCCAGCACACTGGAATATGAGACAGGATTACCATGAGTTCAAGGCCAGGCTGGACTACAGTGTGAAACTCTGTCTCAAAAACAAATAAGCAAAAAAGGAAGAGAAAGAAGGTGAGAAGGAAAGAGAACAAGAAGGAAAGAGAAGGAGAGAGGGAGGGGGGAGGGAGGGAGGGAGGGAGGGAGGGAGGGAGGGAGGGAGGGAGGGAGGGAGGGTCAAAAAAGACCTTACCAGAGGTTTTACCAAGATATCTTGTAAGTAGGAACCTTGACAAAGAAATAGAAATATCCCAAGCAAGAATGGGAACAGGAACGTGCAGAGGACACGGGAAGAGGATGAAAGCAAAAAGGAGGGACGTGTCTTCCACAGTAGGGAGAAGGCAGGCACACAGGCTCTGTCTCCATTTTGTAGCCTCTTGGTGCTCTCAGCCCTCTAGGCCCCCTTGGTCCTCTTCCAAACACATGCCACCAATCCAAACATACAGTGGCCCTCTGGCCACACTCTGTTATGAGAAGGTTCTAAACTGAGACCCACCAACAAAACCTGGTGATCTTGCTTCAACAACATCCCAGCAAACCCATCACAGATGTGGGTTTACCGTGCCTAGACAAAGACTGCACACCGTGGTGGTAAGGTGCCGGCTAGCCACTCAACGGCAGTGGAAAGGCTTTAGAGGAATTGGAGCCCCATTAGCGTGAGCTGGCGCTGTGGTCACTTGTGCTGTGTTTAAGAGAAAAGATAAGAGACACCAAATTACAGTTACTGAGAGGGACGTCAGAAGGCTGAAAGTGACCACAAAGTACAAGTCAACTGGGTGGCTCAGAAGAAAACAGAGACCATGAGGACCAGAGTAAGTATGGGACTATTTCTGAGCCAATCCTACCTTTAGATTT
The DNA here is from genome assembly GCA_902168415.1 of Peromyscus melanophrys. Classification (NCBI taxonomy): domain Eukaryota; kingdom Metazoa; phylum Chordata; class Mammalia; order Rodentia; family Cricetidae; genus Peromyscus; species Peromyscus melanophrys. Next base: position 28,042 of record CABHPR010154878.1, on the reverse strand, counting down.
TAAAATACTGCCCATCTGAGCTGTGCTTAAGGAAGCAAGTTTAAGAAGGATGACTTACCCCAAGGTGCAGGAAGAAGCTAGGTTATTCATGGAAAATGGATGAAATTATTATGTTCAAAAACCAGCTTATAATTTTTGGATGAATAACATTTGCCAAGCAATGTCATTCCACGTGACAGTTTTAAAATATCCAAAGATGCATCTCTGCTTTCTCATTATTCCACATGCTAGAAAAATATCAGAGGGTTTTTTTTTCTAGGTTTTTTTCCACTATCCTTTAATAAATTAGGTCACCTCACCAGGAATTTTGGACATGCTGGGTGGATTTTCCCAAATAAAGACATCACAGTGGTCAGTTGGCAATATCAGCGATAGAACTGAGGTCCCCAGAAACTGGAACCATGTAGGGAAGCAGTGACAAAAGAGCCAGGCTTGGGGTCAGATACACAGCTAGCTTTCAGCAGCTGCTCTGCCCTTTTCTCCTTGTGTGTGTTTTGTAAAAGACAAGTGTCTTTCCATCCCCAGGCCTCAGTTTCCTGAACTGTCCAAGGGAAATGCTAGAGCCTCCTGGGATTTCCAGAAAGTGTGTGGAAGCTAGCTGTCACTAAATCTTGCTTTAGGAGCCGGAAGATGGCTCAGTCAGTGCGGTGCCTGCTGCACAGGCGTGAGGACCTTAGTTTGGATCCCCAGAATCCATGTACAAGCTGGACATGGGGCTGGTGAGATGGCTTAGAAGATAAAGGAGTTCCCCACATGGTAAAAGGAAAGAACCGACTCCCGCAAGCTGCCCTCCACACAGGCACCATGACATTCATGTATATAGCTCCCCAACACACACAATAAATAAATATTTAAATAAATCCTATTCACTTGAATTTGATAACCAATGCCATGCATTTGTTCATTAGAAGGAGTTTGATGTCCTGAAATCTGGATATGTCAAGTAAAATATCCCACAGTTCCTAGAAGCCCTGATGGCTAGTCATTTATTTAATCACCAACAATGTTCATGCCCACCCTGTTCTTTTTCTGTGTATTTCAAACTCTGCACAAGCCACTGAGTAGGGTAAAGAAATATAAAAGTCTAATTATTTACTTTCTCCCCTAAAATCTTGTGAATAACTGACTCATAACATGTTTCTTGTGAATATGGGGGGGTCTCCTCTTTAAAGGTGAGTCTAAAATAAATGTGTTTGTCAAGGAGGACACTGGGAAAGGACTTCTCTGCCCCTCGCTCTCAGGGGTCTCTTTTCCTAGCAATTAGCTTGAAAATTGCCCCCTCTGAATTCTTTCTCAATCTTCCTCTCTACCCAGGACAGTTCAACTAGCCTACTCTAACTTTTTTCCCTCGCTTGCTCCCTGTCTTGTTCTCAAAGGGAATAAGGAGCTTCAGCCCCATCCTTGGGGCTTCTAAATCTCTGTTCTGAGAAACTCTCAGGATGGGCCTGAGCTGTTTTTTCATCCATATGTCGATCTCAGAAGAGCTTATACATTTTTCTGGCTGATTTCAATGTATCATCACACGGAAGACCAAGCCTTCCCATAAATATGAACACAGATCTGGCTTTTGTTGCCCCTCATCTTCTAGGTCAAAATGCAGAGGTTCAAGTTTTGCCATCCAGTGACTTTTTAAATCTAGTTTAGAGTTTGTGGGTCTAGGAGTCACCATATATAGTTCACGTAGGAAGAAAATAATGTGAATAAAAGCCTTTAAAACTCCTATCCCTCAGGGACTCTATTCTAAGAAACACCCACATGAATTGAAATAATTGTTTGTCTCCTAAGTTTTCTAAAAATTTTTTTAAACCATCATTCCTTAACACACATTTCTGGATGACCCCAGCACTTGGAAGCAATGGCCCTATCTGACATGAAAAATCCCAGGCAGACCCACATGGATTTTTTCCTTATTTGTTCATATCTTACATATCAATTCTAAAAATAAGGAAAAGCTTACATGTATCATAGAAGACAGTCTATCAACTTAAACTTACTCATATGGTCTGCTAGTGAAAAATGGCAATGTCAGGGGCTGAGGAACTACTGACAGTCGATAGTTTCTAAGGAGAAAAACCCACTTTCTTTTAAGGGTATGGCCCCTGATAGGTTGACCATACCCCAGTGGATGGCCCCACACTCATGAGTATATTAGCAGTAGAAATTGGATTTGGTGGCTTTTTTAATTAAAAAGGGGACATGAAGCTGAGAGGGAGTGGGAGATAGAGAATGGATCCAGGAGACATTGAGGGAAGAGTTGAGGTTGAGTGTAGTCAAAATATATTGTAAGAGATTCAAATAATAAATAAATCTTATTGTTTTTAAATGAAATTATCTTTGAGGAGGCCCATGATAAGAAGTTCCCACAGGAATTCAGTCCCAGTACTGGGACCAATGCCTTTCTCTTCATGTGAGGGGACCAAAGAGCCAAGAAGGTGGAGAACAGGAAGGGGATGTGAGAAGGTAGAATCAAGAGAAAACTCAGTTTCCCTAGTTCCCCACCAAGCATCAGTCCTTGGTACTTTGGTTTGAGAAAGAGAAGAAGAAATGGTACTTCATTTTATCCTAGGCCAAAGTCTCCCTTTGTACGTGTAGAGGACATCATCAGTCTTTATCACCATCCTCACCTCTCTTGGTTATCTCTTGCAAGTCAGGTTCACTTAGCCTAGAAACTTCCTCCTAAGAGGCTCTTTCCGGTGGGTAATTGACTAGATTCCACCAGGGAGGGACACTACAGTTAGAGGTGAAAGGCAGAAGAAAAAGATGCCAGTATGTCCCAGGTGCACATGACAAAGACAGTCACTTTGCCAGTGACTCATGTACCTCCCCAGAGTCACACACTGGCTTCACTGTAGTCCTTCACTTACCCACTTCCAGAATAGGTCTTTTCTTCTTCTCCTCTTCCAAGACTTCCAAGGGTTTCCCAAGGCTCAAATTCCCAGTATTAAACTACATCATGTTCAAAATACCTACGGTAGCTTCTGTCTGTCTTAGCGTATTCATCCTTCATGCCTCTCAAGGGCACCAGGGGTATGCAAAATCATAAACACTTTATGGTCCATGTTCTTGAGCCTTTCTCCTCAACAATGGATAATTTCAGGAATTTATTTTGATATTTAAGTAATCATAAAAGTGAGGAGACATGAGAAGAGGAGGAGGATTTGTTGGGGGGGAAAGGACTTCAGTAGGAAGGGGGAAAGGGGTGAACATCACTTAAATTTATTACATACATTTAGGAAACTGCCAAAGAATAAGATGACAGCAAAACATTATGGGGATAAAGGCACTTTAAATGAATCCATGGGCTAAAATATGTATCATGAGAAAAGATCTCTTGCAGAAGGCTACTTTGCATCACATTCTTGCCACTGAAGGAGATGTTTCCATCCTCCTCTGTGCCTTGGTGAAAGAGGTGGAGACACACCACATGCCTGTCTGTCATTGTATCTGTGTAGCTAAGTTTCTCCTGTGTCCCTAATCCCAAAGGGATTTTACTCACTTCTCAGCTTTTCAGCTAAGCTCAAACACACAAGGGATTTTAGGCGGCACAGCAATATCCAACAGGTTGAAAGTCAGTATGTTCTCTAGTAATGGAGCAGATAAGGTTTAATTAAATGAACATTTCTGTGAGGTGCCAGATCCTCTGTGGCAGGGAAGACACCAGGCCTAGCCAGTTAGGTGTTCCACTCTGTATGCTTGTAACAGTGCCCAACCCAATGTAAGCACTCAGTATGTATCTTATGTACACCATCAGGAGTTGGTGGGTAGCTGGATAAGTGAACAGCAGTCACAAGCACAAGCAGTACAGAGCTTACACTGTGTAAGTGGGTGGTATCTAATAGAGGTCCACAGAGAAGTCATGTAGAATAGAGCCTAAAACATATGAAATATGTACAGATATTAACTGTGTAAATGTGGCCAATTTACATTTGCCTCCAAGCCTTAGGTTCTGCCAGGAAATTGAGAACAATAATTAGACTGACTTCGTAGGGTTTTTAAAGCTAGGGTGACATGGGAAGGCAGAGTATTCAACAAGGTGTCCTGCCCATAGCAAGCTCCCCATAAATATCGGCTATTATCATTGCCAGTGCTCACTAGATTTGAATAGTCTAAAATATGCTCGGGCTATGCAATTAGATAGCATCTAATTCAATCTTTCCTCAATGGTTCAGAGAGCACTAAAGTACTTCAGCAGGTCATTTACCATAGAAATTGCATCTCCAGTTCATTAGCCAGAATGGTGGGTAGCAGGGTGCCCCTGTTTGTCCTAGTGGAGGCCCTCATTGACACAGGGGAAGTTGGCTAGAAGAAAACAAGGTTTGGGCCACATGGCAGGCTTCCAACTAGAACTGCTATCTGGGTTAGGATTACAAGATTAGTAACAAGGAGCACAGAGCCAATGGAATAATACATTCCGGCTATGAAAAAAAAGAAGAAAGAACTTGACACCATAGCTCATGGAATCCTACCCTTTACGTGAAATGCAAGCTGGCAGGGGTGTGAAGTACATCACAGAGGCTGAAAGCTGATGGAAGGCAAACGACAATTATCAGTGCTAATGTACGGAGGCAGAGGGATGCCTGCTGCGAAGCCCGGGGCACTCATGGTAAGCCCTGTTTCATTTAACATCTTAGTTAATGACCTGGAAGAGGGATAAACAGAAGACTGAAGACAGATGCTGAAATGGGCATCTGTTGGCTTTGTCTGCCAGTCATCATGCTTCCTGTGGGTGTCCAGTGGTACTTAGGGATACAGCTCTTGCTTGGTGGATAAAATCTACCTAGGACGGTTAAATAAGGTGTCCAACCCCCATCTCTTTGCAGAGGATGGGAAAGTGACCCATGTTGGATCAAAAAAGTTACTAAAATTTGTATTGCAAGCACACATTCACCAAGAATGTTTCCACACAACAATCTTAAACTAGCGGTTTATCTTTGAAGAAGAAAAAAAAGTCATTAAAAGCCATTTTGTGTGGAGGGCAATATATATGTACACACACACAAATAAATGCCAGTTCTCATAGAGACATAGCTTCCACACCTAGGGCATAAGAACATCTATCTAACCCTAAGCAACCCCCCAAAATACCTCAGACTTTAAAATTTAGAAACGCTATACATATAAAGAAAACTTTTTTAAAAATCAATATTTAAGCCAGGCGGTGGTGGCGCATGCCTTTAATCCCAGCACTCGGGAGGCAGAGCCAGGCGGATCTCTGTGAGTTCGAGGCCAGCCTGGGCTACCAAGTGAGCTCCAGGAAAGGCGCAAAGCTACACAGAGAAACCCTGTCTCAAAAAACCAAAAAAAAAAAAAAAATCAATATTTAGATTTAACTTGAAAAACATTACTATGGGCGTTTTCAGGGCGTGTGTAGCAGGGATAAGGATTTTCATAGTTACACAGTAGAATTAGTGTCAAAAAGTCAGAGAATCCAGCACAGGACTGCAATGAGCTAAGACATTTTTTTTTTTTTGAAACACCGTATTTTTTAGCTGGAGTCTTGCTATGTTGCTCAACACATCCCCCACTTCTTGCATCAGCTTCCCAAAAGGCTGGGACTACAGGTGTATACCAGGCTAAGGTCCTTTCAAAAGCCATTTAAATTCTCTATTACCTAAAGTATAACACATCAGACATCAGCCAGGGACATGGGCTGTAAGTGACCTCTACAGGACATTGCCTGAGTTATGAGGCACATGTTTTTGTTTTTGTTTTTGTTTTTGTTTTTTTAAAGAAAAAGTTGCAAGACAGTGGAGTTTGGAGAAATGTACTAAAGATGAGTCAGGTTGTTCAAGGAGATGGGATGAATGTTGGAAACACACTAGTTTTGATTCCAATAGTCCGGCCCTCTTGGGAGGAATGGAGGTGAAGGGGTCAAGAGCTGCTTTGACGGCTGAAGACTGCTGATTACAAATGCCTCAGCTACTCCAGTTTAAAAGGAGACATGAAGACCAGAGTTGAGGCCAACTTCCCCTGAGCCCAATGGGATGCTATTGCTGAACAAATGCCCCACACCGTCTCTGGGACAACCCACTTACTCTACTTTGGGGGCCAGGAGAAGAAAACTACTTTCCAACTGTGACAACAGTCATTCTCTTTCAGGAAGAGTTTGGAAAGAAGAACTCTTTCTCAGTATTGGGTAGAATAAATATCCAACTCCTAGCCTAGGAGTAACAGAACTTTACCCCTATTGTGGTCTCCTCAACATCTTTGCCAATGGGGGAACCCACCTTTGCCACTGAATGGCTGGTGCTTTGAAAAGATCTAAAGTATCCACTGTACAGTGTATACATAAGGGTGCATAACAGTAGGTACATCACACACTAGAGGAGCTACCTAGAATCATGTCAATCATGGTCTAAACAGAAAACAAATGGCAACTATAAATGGAGAAATTGAGAGCCTAACACAGAGATCATTTAAAAGAGTGTAAGCAATTGGGGCAAAACCAATGGGGAGGATTGAAACGCCACAGACAAGCTAAGTCGGAGCTGTTACCATCATGGCCTCTGTATTGCTGTCACCAAATGCCTGACAAAGGACAGGTAAGGAAGGAAGCTTTATTCCTGTATCGTGGTGTAAGGGGGTGCAGGTCTTCACAGCCAGGAGGGTGAAGCAGCTGCTCCCACTGCATCCACCACCAAGAAGCAGAGAGAGATGAATGTGACTGTTTAGCTCTGTTTCTCCTTTTCCTTCAGTCTGGGACCCCAGCCCAGGGGCTCACGTTCCTCACTCAGGGTAGGTCTTTCTTGTTCATTTAAACCCTCTAGAAACACACACATAAAGACACCCAGTCATCCACGGTAATTCTAAATCCTATCTGGTTGACCATCAAGATTACCCGCCACAGCCGCCCCTCAAAGGAGGAAAGATGAGAGAGCTTAAAGAATTGCATCTGAGAGCAGGATCACCCTAGAGGTACTGTGACTGTTGGGAGGCAAAGTTAGGTATTCGCCACCACAGCACAGCAGAGATGTAGGGAGCTAAGGGAACAGACAAGCAGCCATGTCCTCCTGACTGCTCTCTGCTGCCAGGCTTTCCTCTGGCCAGGTCTAGCACATGAGTAAGGGGTATGCCGATTGTAGAGTTCAGTCTGAAAGTGGAGACAGCATGTGAGGAATGGGAGAGAGATCGGTCTCTATAGCCACATTCCTCCAACTCTCCTACCATAGCAACTTTTCACAGTCCTCCAAAGTAAGTGGGACTTAGTTTTGTTTTGTGTTTTTGGATGCTCGGGATTGAACTTACAGCTACACACAGGCTACCCAAGTACACTATCACTAAGCCACATCTCCAGTCCCTTTGAAAATAAAATTTCAAGTTTGAGACAGTCTTACTAAGGTACCCAGGGAGGCCTTGAACTTGTGATCTCCCTGCCTCAGCATCCCTCCTGAATGGCTGGAGACCTAGCATGACGCTCTTTTTAACTTCCATTTCTGAGTCAGACTTGTCGTCACTTAGCATCAGATCACATTTTCCTTCATTTTTACGGTTGCACGGGTGCTGTGTTCAGCAGGGGTACTCCCCGTTTCCCAGCATCTTCTCAGTCACAAACATGGAACAAACCTTCCCAAGGCTGTAATCCTAAAAGGAAATGGTGAACAAGCTGATTGCCCCCAAATACGTCAAAGGACAAAGGAAGTCTGTGTTGCAGCAAGTGAAAGGTCAAGCACACGACTTCCTTAAGCGTTTCCTTGAAGCAAGAAATGTCCCTACACTAAGAAGGATTTTTAAAAATGGCTGAAACAGAAGGGCCACTTTTGACTCAGGGACTGACTTCCACTTTGCCTGGCTCCACCTTGAGGCCTGCTCATACCACCTCCAGGCCTCTGGCTAAGCCCAAGGCCTCCTATAGAAGCCCCAAGACTGGTTCCCACAAAGTCCTGCTATATAGAGCAGGACAGAGCAAGGAGAACATCAAGAAACTGGGGAGTCATTTAGAACTTGGAAGAGGCTCTAACAAATGAGAGCTGTTATGTCATGAAAGAACTACAAAGGAAGTAGGCCAGCTGTCAGAACCCCAAGATGTTTGCTGACAGCATCTTCAAAGGGCGGCAGCCTCGGATTTCCACCATTTCAAAAAGGACCGTGTGTCTGGCTCAGCAGGTCAGACCCATCCTCCCTCTGCTGTGCTTCTTGCTCTGACTTTGGCACCCAGAGACGCTTTATGAGCAAACCCAAGGCATGCTCCTCTCCCACATTAGCCTCGCCCTGATGGGAGGGACCACTAACGTTCTGAAGGTCCCTAGCAGCCCGAAAACCACCCCAGCCTAGTAATCTTGTGCCATATTTTACTCTTGACCATTAAAGTGCAAGCATTCCGAAACAATTTTCAAAGCCCTTAAAGCTATTAGTAATGAGATTCTGATGAGCTGGTTCAAAGTCAGCACTAATGACCTGTTGATGATTTTAATGGTTCTCTCAACGCATACTGTGAATGACCCATTGTTAAAATAGAGAGTGACTGGTTTTTACATTAATCCATTAACTCTTCTCCTCTCCTCATTCTTCCTAGACCAAAATATTTTCTTCCTTCCCATTTGAAGAGTTAATGGGTAAAGAAACTAACAGAGGTGCACAAAAGAATACATATCCGTGACTGACAGCCAGAGAGGCAAAAGGGAGACTCGAGAATGCACAAAAGAGTCTGAGACAAAGGCTGTGGCCTGTCTATCTAAGGCTGAGGTTTAGAGCGTGATGAATCCAGCAGGAGCATACTCAGATGAGCAACAGGGATGGGCAGCATGCAAATTCAGACAATGAAAAAAAAGTTGTGGATATGAGGGGAAATCAGGCCAGGGAACTTCTCAGACCATCATCTTAGAGACTTTCTTATAGCGGTAATAAATATTCAATCAAAACTATGCACTATCCAGCTCTATTTGTACATAGTGCCTCCAGGTTCATCTTTCTGTGCATATTGCTGAGTCCTGGAGCAACTGAGCCTTATCTGCTCGTTATGCCTTTAAGCTGTCATCCACAAGCAAAGAGTGAATTCCTTTCTTCTTTGGGACCATCTTGACTAGATGGTCCTTCTCCATCTAACAGCTTGCATTCAGAGACCACCTGGGACAAGAAACCTCTCCTCCCCCACACCACTATGCCCCACATGCAGTAGCCAGATCAGAGAAGGCAAAAAGGTCCAACATTTAAGCAGAAAGAGCAAAATAAGTCTGTAAGTCAACAGTCAAAAGTCTTTGTCTCCTACTTGACTCTGCCTGTATTTTTAAAAATGTGTGTGTGTGTGTGTGTGTGTGTGTGTGTGTGTGTGTGTGTGTGTGTACATGCATGTGGAAGCCAGAGGCCAACCTCAAGTGTTGCTCCTCCAATGCCATCCACCTTGTATTTTGGAGACCAGTGTCTCACTTGCCTGGAGCTCATCAAAGAAACTAGGCTGACTGCCCTAAAACTACATGATCCTCCAGTCTCCACCTCCCCAGCACAGTATTACAAATGCAGACCACACTGCCTGTTTGTTGCTGTTTTACATGGCTTCTGGGGATCCAACTGAAGTCCTAATGCTCTGTGGCAAGCACTTTTATGCCTGTGTTATCCCCAGCCTGTGAATTTAAAGGATAAACCCACAGAGAAGTCATGTAAATAGTCCTGGATATATGGAAACTCACAAACTGGGATATATAGCTGAAAGAATTTGCATGAAAGATAAAATAAGGCATAAAATAATATCACAGCAGTGATTCAGACCACCAAGCCTGAGAGCCAGACAGGAGATGTTGAAAATAATTCCCAAAAAGAAACCATGGGAATGGCAGGATTCTTCAGTGGTATCATATGGAGACATGGATCTGAGATTTTTACGTGGAGACACACTAGAAGTATTGTTCTTTTAAAACAGGTCATTTGATTTTTCCTCCCAACAGCATCATTCCCGATAAGAAATCTTTGAGGAGAACTGCTACCTGGGGTTTAATTTTGCACCTCAAAAAAGCCCTTGCAGCAGAGCTGGTATTTTTTTTTCCTGTAAAGTGTCAAATGATAGTAAATACCTGACACTTGTGAGCTCTGTGGTCCTTTGCCTCTGTGCAGCTATTCAGCTTTGTCTTTGGAGTGCAAAAGCAGCCATAGACAACATGTCAACAGATGAATGTTGTTGTGTCCCAATAAAACTTTATTTACAAAAACAAACATCAAACATGTCTGCCTAAAGGTTACAGTTAGCCAACTCCTGTCATAGAGAGTAAGGATATTCCAATGTGCTAACAACCACACCTTACTAGGGTTTAATCCTAAGAAAGCCGATGCTTTGGTGCATAAGAGATGTAATTAGTAAGAAAACGATGGGATTCAAAAAAGGAGCACTATTATAAGCAATTGCATTCAGATTGTCATATAAAATCTGTGATTAAGTAAGATTATGTAATAAAATATACAGAAGATGAAGTTGCAGTTGTAATATAAAAAAAAAAACAGGACGGTTATAAAAATATAGAGATAAACTTGTAAAGAAATTGACCAGAGCTTGAGGGAAATGGTTAAAAATAAAAATTTGTTAAAGGTATGTTCAAAGGAAAATGACCCAGGAAATGATAAAACCAGCTCTGTGTGATGACGTAAACTGAGATGACAGGGAAAGCAGGCATTCCTGGCTGTCATCTGCCTCTTCCTCTCTCCATCAGAGAGACTGGTCTGCAGACTGTAGGGGGCAGGCAGACAAGGCTACGATGATGCTGGAGTCCACTGTGGAAAATGAACAGTGAAGAGGCAGTCACCTCCACAAATACATCAGTACTGTCCCAAGACAGTGACCATCACCCAGCCGCACTGGCAGCTGTAAACTTAACTTACAGTGAACTAGGCAGTGTGATTAAACCTTCAATAATCATGAACCAATTGAGTCCTCAGAACAATACTGCACATGGAAGTATTAGCATTTTTCCCATTTTGTGGATGATTCTCTAAGGAATTAAAATTCTCATCTAACATCTCAGTTTGTTAAGGTAAAGTTCAGTTTTGAACTCAAGGATGTAAAGCACAAATGTCTTGTGTGTGTGTGTGTGTGTGTGTGTGTGTGTGTGTGTGTGTGTGTGTGTTGAAGCACATATATGTGTGCATGTTAGTGTATGTTCAGGAGTACATGTGTGTGATTATATGTTGAGGCCAAAGACAACCCCGAATATCATTCTTCAGGCACCATCTACCTGTTTAGTGTGTGTGTGTGTGTGTGTGTGTGTGTGTGTGTGTGTGTGTGTGTGTGTATGTGTGTGACAGGGCCTTTCATTGGCTTTGAACCTACCAAGTAGTCTAGGCTAGCTGCCAGTGAGCCACAGGGATCTGCCTGTCTCCATCACCCCAGTACTGGGTTATAAGTAAACACCAATGTGCCTAGTTTTTCCATGTGAGTTACAGGGCTTGAACTCAGGTCTGCATGCTTTCAAGGGAAGCATTTTACCAACTACACCATCTTCCCAGGCTAAAAGTCTTGCTTTTGTATGATAATATGACAGCACCCAAAAGACTGAGACAGGTGGATTGTGAGTTTGAAGCCATCCTAGGCTACATGTCTGCGAATACATATATGTTCATATATCAGATACATATAACCTAAAGATTTGTTAAAGATTCAGAATTAGCCAGATGGCGGAGGCGCATGCCTTTAATCCCAGCACTCAGGAGGCAGAGGCAGGAGGATCTCTGTGAGTCTGAGGCCAGCCTGGTCTACAGAGTGAAATCCAGGACAGGGATCAAACCTACACAGAGAAACCCTGTTTTGAAATACCAAAAAAAAAAATTTACAATTAGTAACACTTAAGAAAACAAGCCGAATTTAGAAGTAAACAAATTGAAACTAGCATATACTGTCATTTTTTCATGGTAAAGCATAAACAAATAAACAAATAAATAAATAAATGACCAGTTATAATTTGTATAGATTCACAGAAAACCCCCAAGAAACAATTGTTAAATAAATGATGTGATTGTCCTTTAAAAATATGGAAAGATACAACCATCAGGAATCAGCATAGAGTTACCATTGGTCCATTTCTGCCCTCACCCACCCCAATGGCCCACAGTCACAGTGTTCTAACAACATAGCCTCCATCCAGTGCCACCCTTGCCTCTGAAAAAGCCAGGCTCATGATATTCAGATAAAGTGATTTCCACTAGTGGTGGATACCAGGATACAGTCTCCTGCCATGTTCCTGATGCTACTTTTGCTAGGTCCAAATGAGGCCCAAGTGTTCATAGTAGCACCCAGCTCTGCATTCCACACCTGTAAACAACAGGCAGCTTCAACAGCCTGAGCTCCACACCCAACGTCCCACAATTGTGCTTTGAATGTAACTTGTATTGTTTATATACAGTCAAGAGACCTAGGGTAAGCCTCTTAACTTCAAGCTTCTCACCTGCCAAATGAAGCGTCCTAGAACACTGAGAAGCTGAGTAGACGGCTCAGTGGTTAAGAGTGTTTGCTGCTCATGCATAGGCCCTGAGTTCACTTTCCAGCACTCATGGTAGGTAGCTCACAGCTGCTGTAACTCCAGGAGATCCATACCCTTTTCTTTCCTTTTCTTTTCCTTTCTTTTCTTTTCTTTTTTCTTTTCTTTTCTTTTCTTTCCTTTTCTTTTCTTTTCTTTTCTTTCTTTTCTTTTCTTTTCTTTTCTTCTCTTCTCTTTTCTTTTTTGTTTGTTTGTTTGGTTGTTTGTTTGGTTGGTTGGTTGGTCGGTTGGTTGGTTGGTTGGGTTTTGTTGTTGTTGTTTCGAGACAGGGTTTCTCTGTGTAGTTTTGGTGCCTGTCCTGGATCTCGCTCTGTAGCCCAGGCTGGCCTCGAACTCACAGAGATCTCCCTGGCTCTGCCTCCCAAGTGCTGGGATGAAAGGTGTGCACCACCGCCGCCCGGCTTCCTATACCCTTTTCTAGGTTCTGTGGGCACTATGATCACATGTGCATACACACACTTTAGAATAAAAATGAATCTTAAAAAACACACTGACTTATCATGATGGCTAAGAAAGAAGATGACTTTTGAAGTAATCTGAATAGCACAATGAGCTAAACAAATATTAGTTATTGCAAATCATTATTAGCCTTACTTTTAACATAATATTTTTGTGCCTTTGCTGATAGGATTGCTAGACTGTAAGCCAGACAATACGCATGTGTGGAAGCACAGTGAGGAATCAGGCTAAATTTCTCAAGGATTCATATGAACCTGTGACAGGGAGTGGTAAGCAGAATAACTGTGCAGGAAGAGACTCATAGGTATGTCTAGGGACCAATCAGTGCCACTCAGGAGAAGCCTCCAATAAAATGTTATAGGCAGATCCAAAGAAACAGCAGCACCCCCTGCCCCAGGGCCAGCAATAACAAGCCCTTCAGACTTTGTGTGCCTTCCCATTGTCAACTAGAAGGCCATTTATACCCATGTATCAGTAACTTATAATTTATGCCCACCCACTTCCACAAAATATGTGAAGCCATTAACAAGCCTATGAAAGACTTGAATGAAGGCATAGGGGTTTACTTATAAAAGAATGACATCAATCCCAGAGTGACAGAATATGGACCCAAAATAGACCATGGTAAGCCAAATCAAAGATAAAGTGTAACAATGCCATCCACCAGGTCTAGCACTTAGGTCCAAACTAAACAAAACACCCGTATCTACAAGAGCAGGATGAAGAAAAAGATTTGAGATAGCCCATTTGTTGAAGATTTGAAACTTGTGGATGATGACAATATCAGTCAAAAGTTCAGTGTGCTTTTCCAAAAAGGAAATGCCTTGTATCTTAGGCTTCAGAAAGAGACATGGGGCTCTTATGATAAAGGGAATCATTTTTTTCTAGTGTATTCTGCATGACACAAATCACACATGGAATACCATGGGAGGGCTATGTTCAGCTCTAGGCAACATCTAGAAACCAGGTGGTCATTCAGAGGTAGTTTGTCCAGTAAAAGAAATGAAAAGAAAAATATTAAAAAGTTCAGGGCTAGAGTTGTCACTCGGCAGGACGGGGTTTGTCTGGCATGTGTGGGGCCCTGAGTTCAATCATGAGCATTACAAAAGTTAATGCACTTATACCCTGTGCTGCACGCACAGAAGAAGATGAGAGTTGCAACACACATCTGCTGATTCTTGCAGAACACCCTCTCCTCACACTCCATTTTTCCACCCTTTACTAGAATTGTGTTAAGAAGATCACCAATGACCCTGGACCACAAAGGCCAATGGACAGTTGACCATTCCACCATCCTCTACTGCCTGCAGATCTTCTACAGCCTCATTTGTAAGTTTCTTGGCTAGTTCCAGTGATATCACCATGTCTTGGCTTCTTTGTTCAGTGGTAATGTTCTTCTATCTCTCCTTCCTCTTATAACTCCTTAAAGTGGAATACTCCACAACTCACCAGGTGAATAATTTGTATAGCTATTCAAATCTGAAACAATCACCTCCAAATCGACCTTGAAAATCCATCTTTAGTGATGGCTCTTACATATAGATATCTAGTCCCAGAAGTCTTCCAACCTCAATGTTCTGATTGAGTTCTAAGTCAGAAATAGCTGAAACTAATTCAATACCCCAGCCTTCACTTTCTCAGTTTTGGGTACCACCCCGTTCCCAATTCATAGAAACCCAAGCTTCCCCTTCTCCATCCTCTCCAGCCACATGCAATCACTCACGAGTTAAGTCCAATGGGCAGTAAACATTTATCTCAAAATCCAAACTCTCCATGTCCACACACCCCTAACCTATTTCTCACCTGGACTATGAAATAGCCAGCTGGCTCTTTCTTGCCCCTACAGACTAGCCATAATCTAGTTAGTTTTACCAAGTCAGAGCATAGGCTTCCAGGCTCTATCACACTTAGCACAAAAATCCAAGAACTTTCCTGTCTGGAAAGCCCTACCAGCCTTGGCCTCTGTCTTGCTCCCTGACTTCTTTTAGTTGAATACTTCCTGCCCTCTTGTCCCATGACCTTCTCACAGCTCCTGGAACACACCAAACCTGTTCCTTTCTTCAAGAGTTTGCCCTGGCTGCAGGTCCCCTCATGCCCCATACTCTTTAATCCATCAGGCAGCTATACAAATGCCACCTCCTCCCAGAGACATTCTAGAACAATATCATCTGAAAAAAACTCCAGCCTCCTTTATTTCACTTGAACTTCTAACGGCAAATCGTGTTAATGTTGGTCAATTCTGCAGCAGCATGGCTCTTGTCTGTTTTTTTTCCCCAGCTAAGCAGCAGTAAACGTTCGGCTAACGTACAATGGGGAATCAGCCAGCTCACAGACTGGAGGCTCAAATTCATTTATCTGATGTCTTCCTAGTATTTCAAACACCTGAACTTTGTGGCAACTGTTTCATTATTGCATTTTCTTCTACTCTCTAAAATCCTCTTGGGACTCATTGTGATCACGCTCTTTCCAGAGCACAGATTATCATATCCAACAGGTATTCAGTGTTTATTAAAGGGAACTAAATTTGGAAAGAAGCCTATCCGGGCTCCATCTAAAATAGAATTCTCAAACAGTTACCACTATTGCATTGATAGTGATCTTGCCATCTCTGGAGTATTCAAGTGTAGGGTGAATAGTAAGTTACCTGAGGTGTAAACAACAGGCCCGTGTATCAGACGGAAGATAGGACTAGATGATATCTCACACTCAGGATGTTACACCTTCATCCTCTGTAGCATGTAGTGAGAATAAGGAGATGTTCCTGAGGTCTGGGGGACACCAGAAATAAAGCACCCAATTTTTTATTTCTTTTTTTATTAAGAAATTTTTTATCCTTTCCACATACCAAACACAGATCGCACCCCCTTATCCTTCCTCCCACTACCCTCCATCCCTCCTCCTGGCCCATCCCTAGCCCCTCCTCCAAAAAGGTATGGCCTCCCATAGGGAGTCAGCAAAGCCCAGAACATCCAGCAGAGGCAGATCCAAGCCCCTCTCCCCACATCAAGATTGTGCAAGGTGTCCCACCATAGGTAATGGGCTCCAAAAAGCCAGTTCATGCATCAGGGATAGATCCTATTCCCACTGTCAGGAGCCCCTCAAACAGACCAGTCAAACAGACTACACAACTGTCTTGCCCATGCAGAGGGCCCAGTCAGTCCCATGAAGGCTCCACAGTGGTTGATCCAAAGTTCATAAGTTCCTACTGGCTTGGTTCAGTTGTACCTGTAAGTTTCCTCATCATGGTCTTGATGCCCCTTGCTCATAGAATCCCTCTTCTCTCTCTTTGAATGGACTTTTGGAGCTCAGCCTGCTGCTTTGTCATGGCTCTTTGCATCTGTTTCCATCAGTTACTGGATGAAGGGTCTATGATGACAGGGCATTCACCAATCTGATTACCGGGGTAGGCCAACTCAGGAACCCTTTCTACTGTTGCTAGTAGTCTAAGCTGGGGTCATCCTTGTGGATTCCTGGGAACTTCCCTCACATCAGGTTTCTCCTTATCCCCATATCTCCCTCTATCAAGATATCACCTTCATTGGAACACCCAATTTTTAACAATAGGCACTGTAGCCAGTTGTAGTCATTGGGTGAGTGTGCACTGAGAAATATGTGCAGCCAAAATAAGGATTTGATGATGAAAGAAAATAGAGAGTGAATATAGTAGGTCACAAGGGAAGGTTAGGCATCAGAGGGGCTCTGCGGGTTACCTAAGCATGTTTGGAAACAGCCAGAGGGAGGAGGCTGGAGGAAGAGTTGAGCACGAAGTGAGAAAGTGTATCAAAGGAACATGGACTGAGGACTGCTGTATGTGCATGATCCCCAGCAGCAGAATTAGCCCAAAGATGGCCGGGCTCCGAGACAGAGAACCTGGGGAAGGTATGTGTTAGATAAGGAAGAGATGGAATATGCCAGTCATGAATCTCTAATAAGGTTTTGTTTGTATTTTGTTCTAGTTAGATTTAATAGCACTTATTTCAGATGTAATATGTTGTTGTTGTTGTTGTTGTTGTTGTTTTAATGGTGGGAGCATGGCAGAGATGTTGTAGGGAGAGAAAGAGTTCCCTTTCTAGATTGCATGCCCTAAGTTTCTTCTAGAAAGAATAAAACTACTTCAAGGAAATTTCTAGAAGTAGGAAGGAGTCCACGATATCACTGAGTTAAAAACCAAGAGCATGGTTAATTCTGGTTTTAGACCTGGCAGTAAAATACAGGATGGGGTAGGATATGATTTCCCCTCAGATCACAAGGGCCTATCTTCTCAGCTACCCTCTTCAAGAATACAGTGACAGATTCAGTGACTGATGAAAGCAGATACAGAGATCTACAGCCAAGCACTGGGCTGAGCTCCCGGAGTCCAACTGAAGAGAGGGAAGAGGGATTATATGAACAAGGAGCGGTCAAGATCATGACAGGGAAATCCACTGAGACAGCTAACCCGAGCTCATGGGAGCTCATGGACTCTAGACAAACAGCTAGGGAACCTGCATGGGACTGACCTAGGCCCTCTGCATGTGGGTGACAGTTGTGTAGCTTGGTCTGTTTGTAGAACCCCTAGCAGTGGGACCAGGATCTGTCCCTAGTGCATGAGCTGGCTTTTTGGAACCTATTCCCTATGGTGGGATGCTTTGCTCAGCCTTAATGCAGAGAGGAGGAGCTTGGTCCTGCCTCAACTTGATACACCATGTTTTGTTGACTCCCATGGGAGGCCTTACCCTTTCTGAGGAGTAGATGAGGGGGTGTAGAAAAGAGATGGGGGGAGGGAATGGGAGGAGAGATGGGAGGGGAAACTGTGGTTGGTGTGTAAAATAAATTTAAAAATTTAATAAAATTTTAGAAAAAAGAATGCAGTGACAGATATAGAACCTTGGAAGCTGATAGCCTGTCTGTGGGTGCTATATGATGTCAGTCATGGAGCTGGCCCTTCAAAAGGCTTTGGCAAGAAAGAGGTTGGCTACAGCTCCTGCTGGGAAGCAATTCCTCCATAGCGGCAGCCCTTACCAGGCTCATGAAACACACTGCCCACTCCTCCATCCAGGGATGGTAAAGGCTCCCAGAAGCGGATACTTGCTGGCCTGTTACATCATCAGCTCGTGTTGAGTCCCTTATCTATTCCCACATATCTGTAGTTTATTAATGGGCCCCTCCTCCACTTGGTCCTTGTGAGTACGTTACTATGTTCCTGCCAGGTGCTTGCTACAACCCTAACAAATACTTGAAAGATGGATTCCTTCCCTGGGGCAGGACTTACCATCCTGTCAACTTAACAGGACTGCTACATATCTCTCTTATTAATCATTGTCTGAACTGCAGAACCTATGGGTTAGGTCACCAACAACCTGATTTTGTTTCTAGCATCGTATCTGTTAGATCACCTACGGCACGATAGATTTCGACTTGAAATAGCTTCACCTAAATGTCCTTACACTTAAAATTCTGACCTAACTTCACTCTCCACCTGCCTTCCCAAAGGTGATCGGCATCTCCTCTCTGGCACAGGTCATGTGTTGCTGGTACCTCTAAAGGAAGACTACCAAATACTGAACAAAACAACTAAGATTCACTAGTGGGTTCCTGACTCAGCAGAGAATTTGCAAAGCAAATCAAGAGAGTAAAATAGAGTTCCCTGGTGGAAATTCACTGTAGGAACTGAAGGCAAAGCTCTGAGTGGACAGCCCAAGTCTATGGTTTGTCAGACCCCAATGTGGAGCAGCCTCCCCATGTGAGAGCCTCCAGCCTGGAGGGGACAGAGCCACTTGCCGTGGTCAAATCTGGCTTTCAAAAGAGACTCATCTCAATAGTTTCTTGGGTTAATCCATCCATGAGTGCAGAGGCTGATTCACCTCCCTGAGTGCCCTGTCTAAACCCACCTTCTACTATCTCCCAAAGGGCTTAAATTCCACGATAAGTTTCAGAGAAGACAAACATAGTCACAGCACAATGGTCCCTGTACCCTCTCTCCGTGTTCAACACCTCCCCAGCCACCTGTTTCCATCTGTTCTTTTCCAAAAATCAGAAATTACACACTAATTAAATGCTCAGGAGTTATGCATTATTGATTACTTCTATAAAACTATCTGAAACAAGATTAGATAGCCCATTTTTCCTATGTATTATTTCATTTTCTCAAATAATCTGTTAGATTGGATTGTCCCTATTTTAGAATTAATGAAATCAAGGCTCAGAATGATTAAGTAATTAACTCAGGATTATAGTACATTTTAACTCAACTTAGAACCACGGTGTTTATCTTCAACTCCACAGCATATCTCCAACAACACACCTCTTCCCCTGTGCCTAAATTAACACTCTAGAACACCAGTAAGACATGACAGGACACCTTAGCTGTAAATCACAGCTTCATCAACCCTCATACACAAGGCTGAGTTCTGAATCTGGGCTTCTACTTGCTGGTGCACACACCCAGGAGTAACACCCACCACCACCATCTACAGAAAGCACCGGCTCAGCTGTGATGTGACCGGAGCCTGTGTACTCAACTATCTCCACTCCTGATCACCTGACACAGCCAGAACAGTGTCTTCTCTGGAATTCCTCCTTATCTCGAGTTAAACACTCACTCACCCGGGGCAGACGCTCAGCATCTCTACTGTCCTTGCCTCACCTGAACAGACAGGATACATGCTCCCACTTTTTCTCGTAAAAAAAAAACTCAACATATCTAAGGATGAAGAGGCAGAAAGCTCTAGCCCTTTCAAGACGCCAGAGGAACA
Source organism: Peromyscus melanophrys (assembly GCA_902168415.1). NCBI lineage: Eukaryota > Metazoa > Chordata > Mammalia > Rodentia > Cricetidae > Peromyscus > Peromyscus melanophrys. Next base: position 8,394 of record CABHPR010154878.1, on the reverse strand, counting down.
GAAGCATGGATGAAAGATGGAAACATAAGCTAAAGTTGGAGTTTCAAATAATTGTGGCTGATTGAGCTCAGCTCCACCTCTGCTATCCAAAGCACCAGCGTGTGTGACCAGTGAGGACTTTATCAGACACATGCTGAACATGAATAATATCTGTTAGTGTATTAAGACAGAACTTACTCAACTAATTGACTTAACATAAGCTTTAGAACATGAGATGGATGCATCTTTTGGGGTCCCATACCAATAAGCATTTGGCAAGATACTTCATGTCTTCCTAGGAAAGCATTCTATCCATGCTGACTTAATGTTCAAGGCTATTCACAGAGCCCTAGATATCAGCAAGTCAGGGAATATACTTAAAGACAAGCTCTCGAGACAGACAGACTGGATTTAAGTTCAGACTGATATAAATTTGTGGAATTTCTAGCCATTGAGTTAGCCACCTAGAACAACTATTTCCCAACATATAATCACTACAGTATTTATTTCATGGTGTTACTGTGATAATTAAGGAATGGTATTCATTAAATCAATAGAAAAACACTTGCACAAGGTATCATCAATTACAAGGTTGATGAGGGCAGGCTATCTACCTTGATGGGATGGTTAGTTTCATACCAGTCCTCCTATTAGAAGCAAATGTAAAACAGAACTAACTATGTAAAGTAACCATCACAGGCAGTGACTAACACACAGCCTAAGACTTTGAGTACTGAGGAAACTGAAACTCATGAGCTAAGCCGCTGACCACTCTGGCCTTTTGCCTAGACACAATTCCCTGGTTGGAATATAGTAAACCAGAGTCTAAGCACAACACAGCACAGCACAGAAGCCCCACAATGCTGAGAAGGCAGAGGTCAGAGTTCCTGCAGATAAGGAGGTAAGACCTGAGAAATACAAATGGTAAATAAATATTTGAAAAGTGTTCAGCATCCTTCATTATCAAGGAAGTGCAAATTAAATTGCTTGAGATCCTATCTCACCCCAGAGAGAATAGCTACCATCAAGAAAACAAATGGCAGTAAATGCTGGCTAGGATGTGGAGAAAGAGGAACACTTACACACTATTGATTAGGATGGAGACTGGTGTACTCACTATGGAAGTCCGTGTGGAGGGTGTTCATAAAACTAAAAGCTGAACTCCCAGATAATCCGGCTGTACCACACCTAGGTATACACCGAAGGGACTCCAAGTCAACATACCACAGAGAAGCATGTACTCTTCCATGTTTCCTGCTGACTGTTCACAATAGCTAAGATGTCCAAATTAATAAAACAGTGCTTATACACAATGGCACTATGGAAATTTTTCAGCCACAAAGAAAAATGAAATTATGACATCTTCAAGAGAATGGACAGAATTGGAAGTCATGTTAATTGAAAGAACTCCAACTCAGAAAAGAAAATACCACTCGTTTGCTTTCAGATGAAGAATCTTTATTTAAATGTGACAGAGGGGGGATGATAGTAGAAAAGGAACCATAAGAAAGGAGAAAGAGTACTTGCTGTGGGATGTCTTTCTTTACTCTGTGAATATGTGTTGCTCCCATTGACTAATAAATAAAACGGCTTTGGCCTATGGCAAGGCAGCTTAGAGGCAGGTGGGAGATCCAAGTGCAGATACAGGGAGAAGAAGGGCGGAGTGGAGGAGATGCCAGCCCATTGTCCAAGTAGCAATATGCGATGGGACACAGGTAAAGCCATAGAACATGTGGCAATTTCAATAGAAAAGGGTTGAGTTAAATTGTAAGAGCTAGCTATGGCTCAAGGAGCTTGAGCTATCATAGGCCATACAATTTATAATTGATATTAAGCCTCTGAGTGATTATTTTATAAGCAGCTGCGGAACCTCAGGGCGAGTGGAACAGGAGAAACTTCCGGCTACAAGTACTTAAAGTGGAAGAGGGAAAAGAGAGGTTAAGGGAATACATGACATGAATACAAAAGAGAACTATTTCCAGGGGGAAAGGGGAGCAGCAAGAAGTGGTGGGGGGTGGAGAACAGTGAGGGAGAGGATGGCTAAAGACAAAGTAAGATGACATGTATGTATGAACACATCATAAGGGAGCCCATCACTTTGTGGACTCACTTAAAAATTGAAATTTTAAAAGCTAAAAAGAAATCTTAAGAATGATAGGACCTGCAGGTCGAGTATCAGAGGAATGTGCCGAAAAAAGGAGGTACCTAAATCCAAGATGAATTCTGGTTGCACATGATTGAGGGAGACTCAATTAATAAGATTTTCCTGATAACGGCCAGTCTATTTGAAAGTGAAGTTTAGTCCTGGGTCTTGTTGGACTTCCAGCGCATCAGAGAAGAATGACCTTTTTCCACATCTTATCATATCTCTAGCATCAGTCTGAGTTTCCAGAAATGCTAACCTTTAGGATTAAGAATTACACTCAAAAGGAAGATCTACTCCAATAAACACTAAATCCAAATTCCAATAGAAGCCACAAGTGTTTGGCTAGTACATATGAAACTCTGGGTTCCACCACAGCATCACATAAAACAGGTGGTGTATATCTGTAATCCTGGCTCTGGGGAGGTAGAGGCAGGAGGATCAGAAGTTCAAGGTCATTCCCAGCAACATGGTGAGTTCTAACTGGTCAGTCTGGGATACAGGAGGCCCTGTTGCAGCCACAGAAGTCAGAGTTTACGGGTTCAGAGAGAATCATTGTATGTATTTTCCATAAATATGCAACAGTGAAGTATAAAGCCATGCCAAAACAAGTTCAAGGTGATCGTATAGCATTTAAACTGCAAGATAAATTACGAGCAAATATTTTCCCAAGGAAAACAACAGAATCGAGATTCTCTACATTTTGCCTAATTTCCCAACATTCAGCTAAAAAAAATCGCTTACAAAGAAAATGAAGTCCAGGTTTGTACTTCATCTATGAAAACTAAAAGACCATTAGAAGCTGTTATTGCCTTAATGAGTGAGTGAAGGAAAAATCTTAATTAAAAACAGAAATTTCAAAGGAAAAGATGCAAATATAGTTATAGAAGTTTATAAAAGGTACAATAACTGTGAATTTTAAAAAACATTCTGTAAGCTTAACAGCAAATTGGAGGTGACAGAGAGTTGGTGAACTTGCAGACAGATTAATAATATCATTGATCTATCCTTTCATTTTGTTTGCCTTGGCTCTCTGCCTAGAGAATTTCTTGACTACAGTAAAAAGACCTGGTGCTCAAGCACAGCACAGCAGTGGGGGTGAGGTAAGGAAAACTGGAAATGCCACATACTCATAATGAATGTTCCAAAAACAGTAGGATTGAGGTGAAAGGGACACATGAGGAAATCACAACCCAAAGCATCTCAAACACAGTGAAAAACACAGACTTCAAGATCTAAAATGCTTACAACCCCCCCCCAAATATTAATATAAAGGGAATCAGACCTACTTAGCTATATCATGAAACTTTGAAGGCCTGGTCAAACAGATTTTGAGAAGCAGCAAGCATAGACCTGAGGGTAAAGCTCAGGGCAAAGAACTTGCATAATATGCGCCGGGGATAAAGAGGAAAACTAAAATAACACAAGAAAAAGAAAACTAAATACAGGGAATCAAAGATAAAAGTGAAAGCTGGATAGAGCGTTTGTCACAAGCATGAGGACCCGAGTTCAAACCCCACAGTCCACATACAAGTATGGTGTGTCGATGCCCATCTGGAATCCCAGCACTTTGCTGGGGAGCAGGAAGGCAGAAAGAGGAGAATGCCCAGACACTCATTAGATCAATAAGACACCCTGTCTCAAGTGAGGCACGAGGCAACGACCATCACCTGAGGTTGTGTTCTGATGGATGTGCATTGTGTGGCTGCACTCACACAGACAGACACATACAGATACACACACACACACACAACAACAACAACAACAACAAAGATAAAATAAAAGTGAATGCTGACCAAAATATAGTGGAATCACACCTGTAAAGTGCTTAAAAAGTTTTTTTTAAACACTTTAAGAATGAGAGAAAATACATTCTAAGATAAATAAAACTTTAGTGAAAGAATGGCCTTCAAGATGAAGGGAAATAATGCCACATGAAAGCCCAGTTGTACCAGAAGTTTATGGCATACATCACTGTGAACCAGCAAAGACTCGTACGAAGAACTAACAGTCAGTCGAATGAAATCACACTGTCAGGTGGTGACGATGTTTGTGAAGAAGACACAGGACACAGGAAGGAAATTAGGAAGTAATCGGAAATCGGAAGTTGCTGTGGGATGGTCTGTATGTCAAACATGTTGCTTATTGGTCAATGAATAAAACACTGATTGGCCAGTGGTCAGGCAGGAAGAAGTATAGGCGGGACAAGGAGGAGAGAATTCTGGGAAGTGGAAGGCTGAGGAGACACTGCCAGCCGCCACCATGACAAACAGCATGTGAAGATGCCGGTAAGCCACAAGCCATGTGGCAAAGTATAGATTTATAGAAATGGATTAATTTAAGATATAAGAACAGTTAGCAAGAAGCCTGCCACGGCCATACAGTTTGTAAACAATATAAGTCTCTGTGTTTACTTGGTTGGGTCTGTGCGGCTGTGGGACTGGCGGGTGAGAGAGATTTGTCCTGACTGTGGGTCAGGCAGGAAAACTCTAGCTACAGGAAGTGAGACACAAAAACTATGCAGAGTCATAAATGAAGAGTAAAGAGATCAAATATTACTTCTAAATATGCAGCCCTAATTATGAAAGCATACTTTCATCCATAGAGCAACCACAAAAAAAATAGCCCAAAGCTAAAGTCAGAAGAAGAAACAAAATGGAAATAGTATAAATAGTATTTTAGAATAGAAAATACACTGTATTAAGTTAAAACATAGAAAGAAAGAAGCAATAGAGAGAAAATCAACACAAGACATCCCACAAGGTTTCTAACCTAGATGAAGAGCTACAGGCAATTAATGACTGCTAAGAGAGGGCGAGTCCATCTTCCCTGGGGATGAGCCCCTTAACTGGTTATCCAATATCAAGTAGTCAGTCCCTAAACACATGTATATAGGAGCAACTAGATGGACTCACAGACTGTATTTACATGTTTCTAAGTACACACACACACACACACACACACACACACACACACACACATACAATAATTTAAAGGGTCATGTATTTAAGAGGGATCTGGGAAGGATTAATGTAGTGGGTAACCATTCCAGCTTTGGTCTGGAATTTCCAACCCCCATTGAGGCTTCCGTAACTATCACGCCTACAAGGCGGGGCCAAGGGAGGGCTGGAGACCTGAGATCGGGATGCGCGGCGCTCTCTTGTTTCCTGGACCGGGACGCGAGAGGTAGACCAAAGAAAGTTCTCCAGAGAACACCGCCGGACTGCGCTGTGTCTCTTCCAGAACCCATCATCTACCTATCCCTTCATTTGTGAGTTACGCCTTTAAATAAATCTCCTTTTAACTACGTGGAGTGGCCTTAGTAATTTCACCAATAGGTTAACATGGAAGGAGTTGGAAAGAGGAGAGGGAGATGGAAATGGTGTAATACAGTACCACATATTAAATTCTCAAAAAGTAAATAAATAAATTAGTTTTAAAAATCATGAGACAAAATCCATATAACAAGACAATAGACATCAAACTGAACATATCAGAATAGTATACCAACCTTCCAATTAAAGGGCAGAGTGTCATGTAGATTAAAAAAGCAATTATACTCTGTTTATCAGGAAAACATTTTTAATACAAAGGAATGAACAGGCTAAAGGGAAAAAATGGAAAAGCTCTATAACTACATAAACCAGCAAGTCTACTCCCAGACAATTCCAGAAAAATATCTGAGCATGAATTATCTGTAGTGTATAAAACTAGAAATAATTCATCTGTCATAAGCAGGTCAATGGATGCACACATTGTGATATATTCATAAAGTCAATATTCAATAACAAAGGACCACACTGGGATGGAAAATGGAAAAGCCTCATAAACATTTTCCTAAGCAAAAGATAAAACTAGACTTAAAAGTTATGTGCTGTAATTCCATTTATATGAAATTCTAGAATTATCTAGACTGTGGAGGATACAAAACTGGCTGATGGCTGCATTGGGCTGGAGGCTCAAGAGTGAAACAGAATACAGGGGAATACTCTAAGGGGCTGCAGAGGAGGGGACCACTCTGAGGGGCTGCAGAGGAGGGG